>APFE030802866.1:34497-114010 GCA_000404065.3 Pinus taeda
ACTCTAACAAACCCATCTACTCTAATCCATCTATCCAAGTCGAATTCACTACTCCCATCCCAAGAAATATGACCAATCCCATAGAATCTCAAAACTGCCCTATTTCTATGGGATTTCTGAATTACTAGTCATGATTGACTAGCACCAAATGGGCCTAATAAAGCTCGTTCTGTTCAAACTAAGCATAGGTGGCTTAGTCCTAGTTCCCAAGCTTTCCATTCATGTATTCAATTCGTGGCCAAGTGTCCTGCAACCACATCAACCATAGAGTGATTACGGGAATTTCTGAATCTGCCAAATTTGCACTTAAAATCAAACTTTCATAAAAACTTTAGAAATTGACAAATTAAAGCTAAATACCTGAATGGATATCAAATATACATCAAAATGGAATGAATGAAGTGAAAATGGATGATAAATAGATGGATTAGTAAGTTTCTTAGAGCAAAATAAGACCAAAACTAAGGCCCAACACATGCCCTCGATGTTTGACTAGTCTAGGCCTGTGAATTGTAGTTTTCGGTTTTCATGGGTTTCAGAACCCTCCACGGTTTTTTGGTTTTATAATTTGTACCATGAACTGTTAAATTAAAAATGAAATGAAAGCACATTTATGCTTGAATGCTGAATATAAAAGTACCTGGTTTTTTTTGTTGAGGAAAGAAAAAAAAATTATTGTCTATGCTGGCTTTGCCTTTGTCTGGTTACTGGTCTGAGATGCCTTCAGTCACAAGATTCTTGTTGACTTCTTTCGACTTCTTAGTGAGTTATTTCACTGTTTTGCTCTCAATAAAATGTCTGAAACAATTATGCACAGGAAAATAAAAACCTGTCTTGCTTCCTTAAATGACAAGTTCTAGATTCATTTGCTTTTATAGATATTCAAGACAATTGTAAATTACAAATCCTGAGTCCTCTCTTCTCTTTGGATGACAACCCCTTATTCAGGCTTTGGTTTTTCTTTTTCAATGCATTACTAGCAGTTTCTTACAGTTGAGGAATTGTTCCTCGGTTACCTTTCAGTTATCTAATAGTTTCTTTAAACATGCTCTTAACTAATCTTATCTTTACTTGCTTGTCTAATTTTTAAAGAACAATGGTTGTGTCAACCTTAATTTAAATAAAAACAAAAATAAAATAGAATTAAAAATGTTTTTCTTTCTTTTCAGCAAAAATAAAAACCATTTCCTAGTTATCGCCTTTTTAGTCGGATGCTCCTACATCACTTAAGCCCCTATTTCCTTGCGCAATTCCTGAGAAATTAGGTCCCTATTATTTAGGAATTTCTCCAAAATGGATTGCGCAATTCCCAAGGTTGATCATTTGACTACATCTAACACCTGTACACTCAAGACTAGTCTACAAATGATTTTACGTTGCCTTGGAATTTCCACCAAGTCCGGGAACTCAAATTCTTTGCACGCACTAGCTATTTTGGGCTAATTGATTAGTTAACTCGATGATCACTGAGTTTGACTAAAGTCCTACCACTTAACTGAACTTCCACTAGTTCCTCCAAAAGTTTAAACTATTTTGACTGAAAACAACTTGAGATCATTGACCTTGATTGCTACAAATTAGTAACCACACATGCTTAATTGAATTCTAACTCCTCCAACTCGAATTTAATGAGTAAAATGGGTGACACAAGCCATGTCACACAAGTTAAGTACATCAAAGTCATCTGTTGATGTGGAAATTCGAATTTTCTCAATTTAATCAAGGCAAAATCAAATTGATAATTTCTTGCTGCATTTTTCAACAGTTCACCTAAATTTATGAGAGTTGCGAGTGCATTCTCCATATACAAATTTGTGAGATTTACAGAAATCAATGCCAAAAGTTAAAAAATAAAAGTATATAATGCCCAAATATCAAAGAAGTTATTCGTATATCAACCACTCTTCACATAACTTAAGATTGATATTTGTACATGTGATTTTATGAGAAATTGATTTTCTTAGGAAACCCTGGATTGAACTAAACTACATTATCATGTAAATTACAACATTAGGGTGATTATCACAATGACCATTTTCCATTCTATGGCCAAATGCATGAATTGGAACCATGACACATTAATTTATCTTTTTCTATGATTATAGAGTAACATAAAAATCTAGAAACCATAAGTTTAAATTTAATGTCAATGAGGAAATTAATTTGGAATGAAAATTCTTCAAAATAAAAATTTAAAGGATCTTACCACTGTTTTATGTCAAAGTCATCTAACACATTCACTATTGACTACATTAGAGTCATCGATCACATTCATTGATCAACATAGTAAGTTAGAGCCACTGAACACATTCACTGAACATGCCTCACATCACTGTGTAGGCGCACCTCCTCCACCACCAACGGATTTCCATTATCCGTCACAAACTTATCATATTGTATCTTACAACACTGACCATCTAATTAGTAACAATGATTATATTTACGAGGCCCCCATATCCATCATCACTACTGCATACCTCGACTTTCATACCTTCCCTCAACATTGCTTTTATAAAATGAGAATGAAACACAACAAGTTATGAAACCTAATCAAAACTTATTGTTATGTGTTTTTATGGTGATTCTTGTTGTGATTCTTAACCACCATACTGGCACATGGTAAACAATATTTATGATACTGTTAGATTTAAACAAGTATAAATCTAACAATGAGCATATACAATCCAACCGCATTAAATTCTTATAGACTAGTAAATAAGTTTTACCTTGATACATTCTCATTACGCGCGAGTTGAACAATAATAAAACTGAGTAATATTTTTTTGCTTTTATTGAGTTTCTTTCTCTTTTGTAATCTTTAAATTTAAATTGAAATGTGTCCACATTTATAGATTGGTAAATAAGCTTTACCTTAATACATTCTTATTAGATTTAAATAAGTATAAATCTAACGATGAATATATACAATCCAACCGCATTAAATACCCTATAAACTAGTAAAATAAACTTTATCTTGATACATTCACATTACGTGTAAAATAATAAAACTAAATAATATATTCATGTTTTTAAATTTGGATTGACCTGTGTGCACATTTCATCAACGACAATAATAAAACTGAATAATATATTTATGCTTTTTTTTATTTTCTTTCTCTTTTGTAGTTTTAAAAACATTTCATCAACATGTGCGAGTGTACTCTTACGTGCCCTTTCCATTCCACTCACTCTATTAGGCTTCGTTTCAAATCTATGCCAATGCCACTTCGTCAACATGTGCCAGTGTACTCTTACGTTCCCTTTCCAATCCACTCAATGTATTAGGCTTCGTTTCAAATCTATGCCAATTCATTTGAAATTTGAACGTCCGGTCATTACATTTCAAAAATCACCCTTTTTTTTGAGAACCTCGCATTAATAATGATGTGTGGATATGGTTACAGTGTAATGTGTGGTTTGACGGTAAGTTTATTTGGGTGAAGCTTCGGAAACCATAGTGGAGACCTCAGTTCAAATCTCATTAAGTACACTTGCCCATTTTGATGTATGCTCAAGAAGCAGATTCCCCACAAGCATAAGATTTTAGTATATGAACTAGCAGGTAGTTAGATGTACTCTTGGTGTTATAGTAGCAGCTACCAAGATTGATCCTAAGTCTCCCATAAAGTAAAACTAAGAATTACCAATTCACCATATAATTAAAAAAATAAAATAATGTGGTAAACACGGAAAGAAGTGGATATCGAAGTAAGTCCAAGAGATGGAAAGAGGAGAAGTATAGAGTGACTAGCTCCCAGACGGTGCCAAACGCAATGACTAGCTCCCCTCTGTGACAAGACGCACGCCTTTCAACTCTATGTCTTCGTAGGGTTACACACCAATGCATTATATCCCAAGAGATTACACGCCATGCGGTGGGGCGGCGGTGGCAACTATTTGTGTGCATTTGTTTATTGTGAATATGTTTTGGACTATGTTTGTTTATTGAGCATCATCTTTTTTATGTTACTTATTATTTTGGGCTTTGCTCTAAACTTAGAGATCTAATGATTGGCGATTTCTTGTCAATAGACGCACATGAATGTTAAATGAGTGTTGCATAAGTCGATATAAACAAATAACATAATGCAACTTGGCCGCCTTTATACCTTTATTGATATTGCACAACATGGTATTATTTTGATTTGGCTGCCATTCATCAAGTCCATATAAACAAATAACATAATGCAACTTGGCTGGCTTTATACCTTTATAACTGACAAGTGATATTGCATAACATCGTATCTGTTATCTTATCTATTATTGGTATTATAGAATTTAGGCTTTTGTGATCCATAATATGTTTGTGAGATTAATTTAGGTAAAATCACATAAAAAATCATTTGTCTACGCGTTTCAAACCAACCGGTGTGGTTCATCGTCAATACAAGTTGAAGATCCAATCTGAGCGATAAGTTAAATAGGGACAGCAAGCCAATCCAACACCTATATTTTACTGAGTAACGGATAAACAGTGGACCAAGGCCCACGGGAAAGATCAAAGTATTTTTTTTATTAAATTATTTATATTGTTAGTAATATTATTCATATAAATTAACAGAATAAATATAGTAATAATAGCCATCTTAGTCTTATGGTAAATCTCAAATTTCCAAGTGTCCTGTGTCTATAAAGAATATTAAAAATATTATTATTAAATATGCAATTATTTCTAAAATAAGATTTAAATTTAAAATATAATTGAACTAAGAATTATAATAAAATTATTTATTTTAATAGATAATATCAAATTTATTAATATAATAGTATAATATTAATATATTAATACTAAATTACTATATGAAAAGTAATAATAATATAACTAATAATTACATTACTAATATTATATATAAATATTATTAATTAGCTAATAATCCTAACTTATAATATAAATAATTTTATTAAAAGACTAATATTATTACTAGGGCCACATTTTTGTATTAATTATAATTGTTAATGTTATAACTTTTATTATAAGGTTTTTTTTTTTCTCTGCAACAACTAATTCTATTAACTGAAAATCAAAATATTTTTACATAGAGCGGAGGCTGCAAGGGCAGGAACCCGAGAGCCATCAACCTTACAGAACTGCCCCATAACTATGAGAACTTGGGGAAAACAAAGACATACAACCAACTAAATTGGCATTACAATTGGACATAGACTGATAGACAGGAAGAGAAACCGATAAGCAAAACTGATAGCAAATATCCAGGAGGAGATCGGACGCTTCGTCAGTGGGTGATCATAACCTGAAGTGGATACTGTCAAGCCGAACCGTGAGCAAAATGTCTAGGAATTGCCTTCTGAGCACCCACCATAGAACAAAAAGAGGCGAACAATGACTCATGTTAATCATTTTCCGCTGCTTCCCCATGAGTCTCCTCTGCATCCTGACACGCGTCATCATGACTGAGAGGCTCCTTGCCATCCATCACCTTGTCGAAATTGGCGGTTCCTGCATCTCTCTCCGCTTCAATTGGGTCACTGTCAACCAGGGGAGGGATAACAGGGGGCAAATTATCCTGCAGACCAGGCTCAATCTCCTGCTTGATACCCAGAGAATCCTCAGCCGAGGAGCGCTCACTACTGTGAGAGGGGTTGGGCACAATGCAGGATAGAGGGGCAACTTAGTTTTCTTCTTCCGTCATGAGAATGGTGATCTAAGCAGAAATCAAAGGCCTATTCAAATTGCTCTGGAAATTAAAATGGGTAGATTGAAAGGCACTATTGGGAATAGGTTTGCGAGGAGGATTTCTGGGGGCAGGTCCTCAGGAGAAGAAGAGAGGTTGATGGGCGAAAGGGCTGGGTTGGCATGAGGACTGACAGAGGGCCGCTTGCCACTGCCATGGTGGTCACCCGAGTGAATCCGCTTCCCATGGCGCTTCATATTACCAATCCACGGAACATACACAGAAAAATCAAAGAAACGAGGCCTAAAACCAGAGGAATGACCCAATTGAACCCGAGGTCCGTAGGTGCAGACAATTGAAACCCGAGACAGAGAAGCAACACAGACAATACTGATATTACAGGTAACAGACCACTTACCCCAAGTCACTGAACTAATTCCCCTGTGGAGCGCGCAGGTGAATTCAAGATGCTGCCAATTCAAACCCGAGCGAACCTGAATCTTGCCTCTGAAGACAGGCGCATTCTTATCTTCACACCATAACTGAAAACCAAACCTAGAACCAGAGACCTGAACGCTGGAGGTGGAATGAACGTATGGAAACGCCATGTATATAACCATCAATAGGCAGCTTCGAAGCGCATCCTACATTAATGTCGTCGGCCTGCCCTGTACTGCAACCATAAAAACATTCCCTCTGCGAGTGATTGTGATCTGGGACGCCACGCTACTTTGCAGGTGGCAGTACCTGGGTTCTTTATGTTGCGTGGAGACCATTTAATGCTGGAACGTCACGCGCATCCAGGGAACTTTTATTATAAGGTTAATTTCCTTTTCTAGGAAAATTGGTTGAGGGTGAAAGATCCATTTATTATTAATTATATTAACGAGTAATACAATATAATTCAAACCTGAGCAAGGGAGGATGAAAGATGACACAAAACAAAGGAAAGCAGGGATGAAGAAGTTAGGAAGATAGGGCTGGGATCCAACAACTACTAATCTTCCAGCCGTCATCCCTATTAAGATTATTAGGCCTTTTCTCGATTTCAAGGGCCTCTCTAAATTTTCAATGTGAAACTGCCCAACTTTTGCAATGACACAAGGCTCTTCTATACAAACATGATGTTTAGTCTTCTCGGCATGCTCTGCAAGGGCCGAGGACTTGGTCCTTCCATGCTTTAAGTCTGCCGAGTGCTCATTAATCCTTTGATTAATAAAACGATCGGTCTCACCAATGTATGGTGTCCATAGAAACAGGGAATGACATAGACACCCTACATATCTTTAGGGTCGACAGGATCTTTTACAGATCTCAGGGAGCTACAAATGGTATTAAGAGGTCTAAAGGTCGCGGGGACATTGTGCTTCTTAAGAATCCTGGCAATCCTATTGGTATTGTTTAGCAGTCAATTTGGAATATTACAATATTCAAACCAAACAATCAATTTGGAATATTACAATATTCAATAGATTTGAAGTATTACAATTTGTGTAACATAGGCATGTTAATCTAATTGGTCTTGGCATAAATGAAGAATTGTTGGAAATAGTTTTTTTTTTTTTTTTTTAGCTTTGAGTCAAGTGTTGAAATTAGATTTTTTATTTTTTTTTTTTATTTTTATTTTTTTTCGAATTTTGAGTAAGTTTGGAATAGACTTAATTTTTTTTTTTTTTTTTTTTTTTTTTTTTTTTTTTTTTATCGGTTCCGTTTATGAATAAAGATATAAAATGTGTTTGGTCAAAATTACATGGTAAAATTAGAATACAATTTTCTTTTTATACAATTATTTTTAATAAAATTGGTCGAGTCATAAACTTTTATTACAAATCAGTAAATAATTTATTATAAGTAGGAAAACACCTTAATGTGTACATATATGCTTTCTCAAACCGCTTTTTAACATTCACTAGTAAATTTTATTTTTATTAATATAAATCCTCTTTATTTTCACATCCATAAATATATATAGATAATTACACACCTTTTGTAAACTCTATATAGTTTATTGGATAAAATATCAACACTATAAATTATCATAAATGATTATATATTTACCTCCCATAACCATGCTCTCTGAAATGGTTCAATTACATTACATTTAATTGACATCTCAGAGCATCTTCATTAACTTACCTTATTTGAGTAAGGTGTAATTGAGACCTCCAAGCATCCTCATTAACTTACCTTATTTGAGTAGGTAAGTAATTAGTTTAACATTGGTCTTATAAGAGTGTTACGAGCTATTCAAAATATGGAGAAATTCAAAATATATTTACATATCGGGACAAAAATAATTATGTGGGTTTAAGTTATATTGTATAATTTTTAAAAATGTTAATTATTTTATGATAACATTTAAGGATGAATTTTTGAAATAATTAAGTGAGTTTAAATTATATAATTATATGAGTTTAAATTATATGGTATAATTTTTAAAAATGTTTACTTTCTCATCATAATATTTAAATAGGATTTTTGGAAGATAATAATTGTAGAAAGTTGTATAAATCATTTGTTTTTTTTTTCAAGTTCATTTTATAGTTTTATGTTTATAGTAAAATTAGTGACAAATTCTATCTTGCATATAGTGTATTTTACCATTTTTCTTTCTTATCCTATTAAGTTCAATTATGACAATTTAAATTTTCACCCCCTTAAAAGATTGAATCCAATAATGCATTTATTCTACTTCCTCAAAGTAACTTATTTCAACCTTCCCAAGGTAACTTATTTTTCCAAAAATTTGCTTTTTATTTTTCTTGTTATCTAGTATTTTTCTATTAACAATTAGATGCATTCTTCTCAATATGCATCATACCAATTACATGCACTATTAGGAAGTACTCGTAGTATTCTTGCTGATTGAAAATGGAAAACCATTTCATACCCAGTGAAAACGCATTGTGTCACTTTTTCAACATTAGAAGTCAAAATATGTTTCTATTATGTAATTCCTTAACATAAAAATCAATATGATTGTAAATATAATTTTTCTAACTCCTCATCTTAGTAGATCTATTTCACAACCTCATTGATTCTTCATGGTTTGTTATCATATTGACTTTCCAATTGCAAATATTTTTTCAGCAAGTATCATTATTGGCCATAGTTTTAATGGAGAACATGCTACTATTCATAATACACCTCTCTTCTTCAACTTTTAAATCACAAAAAAAAAACTATTTTTTGTCCACATATGCATTTGTATCCTTTGTGATGTAAGATATATGATATTATTATTAATAAACCAAAAATTCTCAAATTTTCACAAATCAATAAATGTTATAATAGTGAAATTCACTTTCCATAAAATTGTGATGGTATAGGGGCATCATAAATTTTCCAGGTACCGATTCCATGGAATTGAAATAGTATTTTCCCATTAATTTAAAAAAATACAAATGCGATGACATTCTTGAAATAGTAAATATAAATATTATGGGCTATTTTTCCATTGACATCAATGAAGGGAGGAGGTTGTTGATTATAAAAATATCCAAATTGAAAAAATTAAATCTAATCTATTTAAATGATTAACACTATAAATTACCAATGACAAACTCACATTTAAATGCATATCTCTAAAATTGGGGTTCCTTCCTCAATGCGTGTGTAGAACCATTTATATCCATTTACATGATACCATCTTCACTATTTTATTTCATGTATATTTCATGTATATTAACTCAAAATTTGTTCATGTTCTTCACACTAAATAACCAAGGGAAGGATGCAATGATGTGGAGATCTAATAAAAGCATCATGGGGCACATTCTTTGTCACTTGGTCCTTTTCATATCATGAGGAATTCATTAGAACATGCATAAAGTTTCTACTAAGTATTTTTAAATATTTCAAAATAGCACACACTTTTCGATATATATAAACAAAAGTATATGAATAAATAAGAGGAAAACAACACTTAACAATTTTTATCATGATCCTCAATGATGAATTTTTATTACAAAAATTAAAAACATTGAAGAACAAGTTCGATAAACATTGCGTACCATAGTTTCTAGAAGAAAGTGTGTTTAAAACACTACTTATGATTCTTAAATTTGTGAACAAAAATATGGTAGAGAGAAGACTTATAGAAAAAAGACTTATAGAAAGAAGACTTATATTTTTCTTATTAATAAAAAGTGTTTCATGGATACACATATACTTTACAAAATTGTCCCACTCCATAGTTAAAATAAGTAATGGAATATGGAACTAAGTGCATTTCCATCATTATCATTATAGCTATCATTACTTAGAAAAAATCAAATACCAACACTAAAAAACCATGTAATTTTAATTAATAAGCAATAAAATATCTTTTCCTCCTCACAGAGTGCCAAAGTATGTAATAGCAAATATTCCAAACAACCTCAAACCTCTTAAAAAAAAATGCTTAAACCACCATAAGATACACTATACCTCAACATTCTCCAAGTCACAATTACATGTTATGCTGACGTGTCCCATTTCCTTTCCTTGCCCTCCATCTCTAATATTAGAAAAGGGGAAAAAAACATTGGCCTTATGAATCTCAACGTCCTCTATAAAGAAAAATCCCAGAGGGTGCTCGTGGGAAAAACTACTTCTAAAAGCAAATTCCTTCATAGCTATGCTTGTTTGATTCAAAGACCAAGTGTATCAAGGTTATTATATAACTTATTGTGCACTTTTCTAATTTTGGTAATATAGTAACAAACATTTCTCTATCACATCTACTTAGTTACATATTTTCAGTATTTTGTAGAAGAAAGTTATATATTTAGTAAATATTTTTAGATTAAATTTTATATGTTTTCATTGTCCATAATTTTTTTAACATGTATTATAGGTTCGTTTATACATTGAATTAATATGTTAAAAAATATTCTTATGTTATTGATTTTATCTCATGTGTTTAATGATAAGTAAAACATTTATAGAAATACCATGCTTGAAGAATGTCATTATTAAAGAAGAAATTTTTGAATTGTCATAAGGCTACAACATTATCTTTGAAGAAATCGAACAAATTTATAATTATAAATGGATTTAATTACGTATACATCTATAATTTGTTGTAATGTCTTCTCAATACACAGTCCTTATATGCCTCTTAGCTATATCTAATATTCCAATGTTTAAATACGCTTTTCAGCACATGTTGCGTATGGATTTAATTACATGTAACTCTACAATTTGTTGCAATGATATCTCAATATATACTCCTTATGCCTTCTCTTCTATATGTAATATTCCAATGTGTAAATACACTTTTCCACAAAGGCTACATCTTCCCTCTTGTAACAAATCATGGAACTTGATGAGTCCAATGAATGCATTTATTTACATATGTTGTTGCAATATACTCAAATGTTTCTTCATGCGTACTATTCAAAAGTTTAAATTCCCTTTCCATTTGTAAATCAATTCCATGCCTCATTTTATTCATGTGATAATGTAACATATGAATATTTTTTTCTTCACTTGCTATTATTTATCAATTATTATTCAATACTATCCTTCTTTCTTTTCCCATAACATTCCCATTTTTCCTTTGTCGCATTTAGGTGCCTTGCTTGTTTGTAATTACTTCCACAAATATTTACTACTTCTAATGACAAATGTGCTCAAAGATACCATGCCACAAATAAAGAATGATTAAATGCATCATAACGTGAACTTTGTCATGCTAATACAGACTCTACAAACTCCTAAAAAAAAGAAACAAAAAAACCGTCCAACCCTCCTCCTCTGATATAAATGTGCTACTTCACATTTTCCCTTAAACCCAGATGTGGTGACCACTTCCCACTTCCAAATAAATCATCTTTCACAAACAACAAGCCATATTACTCATGCAAAAACCACTAAGAAAAACACCCACACTATTCATCATACCACCAACTCGCTAGTGCATTGTTTTAACAACACCCACATTACTCATGCACATCATGAATTTCGTACAAGGATTGACAAAATCCCACCAAAAAATTTATGTTCCATTTATCTTGAATCATGCCTTGGAATCCATCTATACATCTCCAGCAACATGCATTATTTCTCCATAAGCATGTCTCCCGTTATTTCTTCTCTTTTCACAGATTTGAGGGAGATCAAAACTTGTTGATGAAAAATCCAACTTGATTTTTAACCCGATCAAATGAAACTTGGATCCCCTACTATTGAATATTTCCAACAATAGACAAATGCAATGGTAACACTTTTTCCCTTCTTACATACCTTGGCATATTCATTTCACATAATCACAGCTTCCTCCTATTATAAACACAAATTCACCTACTCACGAAGCCCAACCTCTACAATCGGCATACCTTAATGAATGGGAATTACTCTCTGAGTTGCACCCTACCAATGAAATCAACATAAATCATATTGGAATGCTTGACCTTCGTGCTTTTGACAATAACCATAATTGGACTTATATGGCTATCCCATTCAACCTATAAGAAATATGCATACAATACATTAAAATTTCTCTTTAACTTAAATTAGATCACATAACATATCACATCTTTCTTCATTTATGCTCTTCTTCCATATACTATCCACTTACAACGTTTCCTTTTCAACATATGGTGCAATTCTTAGTTATGTTTTTTTTACTTTTTAGTTTACTAAAAAATGTTATAAAATTAAACTAGCACAACCATATAAATGCCAATGCATTAATCCGTAAGAAACATAAAAAATTTACTTCATGATACATCTCATGTTGGCAAGACTAAAAAATCATGAAAAATAACTAAATTATAACTTTTTAAAATCATCATTATTATTAATTGGGCTCCACAACCCAATATAGGGAAGATGTGTAGGCATAAATGTTTAATATATATATGTCGGCTCAATTAAAAACTAATAAAAGGTTAAAGGTAATATAGAGCTAATTATGGTGGAGATGTTGTAGTGTAAATATTTAAATCCTTGCTCAATTAATAATAATAAGTTAAAAATAATAAAATTAAATTTTTTATATTGTAATTTTATAGAAAAGTAATCCATAGTCTTGATTTAGAGTAATTGTAAATTTAAGTGTGAAGTGGATAAGTAAATTGCTTGTTGAAGCTGAAGAACTTGCATAAATTTTGGTGGGTAGTAAAGTAAGTTTACACATTTACAGTTTTACTCCTAGATAAGTGTTGAAGAAAACATAAATAGTGGTGGGAAGTAACTCGTGTAAGTGTATTTTTTACATCTTATTTACTCGGATATAAGTTATTTTCAAGTATTTTATTTTTAGGTGGTTTTAAGGATAAAAATTTACTACACAAATCTCTAAAAATCATGCATGAATATTGTAACCATATTCCTAAATTATGGCATAAATATGTAAGTTTATCCACATGGACTTATATTGTGCAAAGGCTGACCTTCAAGTTATGGTCCAATCAAATGTTCAAAAAATATTTTTTAACAATATTTAAAAATAAATATTTATTTTTCAAAGTTAAGCATTATAATTTACATTGTCAATGTTAAAATAATGGTGATCAACTGACGAATCTATTGTTAGAGTCCTGCCATGGCAGAGACCTATAATCATTCCATAACCATATTTAAATTTAATTAATAATCACATAAAACCTTAAGGCTGACAATAAACTTATAATATAACAAGTTTCTTAACCATGGATATACACCCCAACTTTACCATGGATATTATTAACTTGTAAATAGGTTTTGTTACAATACCATGGGCGAGTACTATGGCTTATCAATATGGCATGCTAAACAACCATAACTCATTTCACAATAAAAAATTAAAATGTAAAATATTTTAGACATTACATATAGCATATATTACATAGAGTGAAAATTATCCATCATATGGAGAGAGAGAGAGAGAGAAAGAGAGTTGCAAGGGTAGAGAAAGGGAGGGAAAAAGCAAGACATAGATAGATAGAAGTAGAGACAGATGGAGAGACAAGGGAACTGTGGAGAGAGAGGGAGAGAGGAGAGGAGGGAAGAAAAAGAGAAAGAGATTAGAGAGAGAGGGAGAGAGGAGAGGAGGGAATACAAAGAGAAAGAGAGGAGAGAGAGAAGGAGAGAAAGGGAAGAGATAGAGGGAGACATAGAGATGGAGGGGGGAGAGAGGGGGAGAGAGAGAAGGAGAGAGGGAGGGAGATAGTGATAGAGATGGAGGGTAGAGAGAGGGATCAATGGGAGAGAGAAAGGGAGGTAGGAGAGAAAGGGAGACAAAGGAAGGAAGAGAGAGATAACTTAAGAGAGAGAGAGAGTAACAAAGACATAGAGAGAGAGTAATGAAGGCATAGAGAAATAGAGGCAGAGAGAGAGAGGGAGTGCTAAGGGAGAGGTGGAGAGAGAGTGAGTGAGAGAGGATATGAGGGGAGAGAGAGAGAAGGTGAGGACAAAGAGGGAGAGAATTGAAAGAGAGAGAGCTAGACACAAAGATGGAGGGGGGAGAGAAGGGGAGAGAGATAAGGAGATAGGGAGTGAGATAATGACATAGTTGGATGACAAATAAAGAGAGAGTGACGGGGAGGAGAGAGAAAGGAAGGTGGGAGAGAAAGAGAGAGAGAGGACTTGAGAGAGAGAAGGAGAGATGGAGGGAGAGAGATATGGAGTTGGAGGGGGAGAGAGGGAGGAAAGAAGAAATACATAAAGATAGAAAGGTGGAGAGAGAGAGGGTGACAAGGGAGAGATGGAGAGAGATAGGCGGAGAGTAGGGTGGAAGGGGAGAGAGAGGGGGAGAGTAAGGTCGGAGGGGAGAGAGGGAGGGAGAGATAGAGCTAGCCTAGATATGGTATGTATATGTATAAAAACCAACCTAGATCCATCTTAACCCCTGATTTATTAAGTGCCAAGAGGGATCAAATATATTTTCACTTTAAAATAGGTTTGAATCTCAAGAGATTTGATCCCTCTCAACGCTTGATAGATCTGAGGTTAAGACGGATCTAGGCTGGTTATAAAAAGAATTATTGTATGCATTATACATATATACATTTAAAAAACCATGTAACAAGATTCTTAAGCATGAATATTTATCTCCACTTTACCATGGAGATTCTTAACCCGTAAATAGGCTTTGCTACAATAAAGTGGGCCAATATCATGGCTTATCAATATCACACGACCAAAAAGCTATGACTCATTTTATATGATACTTGTTTCTATGACAAATTCTTTAATTAATCAATTTAATTAAAAGGGCAACAAGGGCATAACTACTTTGGAGATAAATCTCAACCTTCAATTTGTAACTACTACTAAGAATATTATAAAATATTATGTGGAGGTTAAATCCCTACCATCCACCTAATATTTATTGATAATTAAATTAGAATTTTGGAAGCCCTATCTAAAAATGGATTGAATATCTCAAAGTGCAAACCTATTTTTTTAGTGCAAAACTTGAGGAAATGTGTGTACCTCTATAGATTTGATCCCTCTCAGTGCTTGATAGATCTGGACTTAAGATGGATCTAGGATGTTCAATTATTAATAATTAATAACTATAACTATAATTATTAATTATATATTATAATAATATTTTTTATTTTTTATGTAATTTATATTTTTTTTATGTACTTTACACCTATTCAAAATGTGTACACAACATAACCTTAGGTTGAAGAGCCTCTCTTGGTGCAATCAAATGGTTGGTAAAATCTCATATGCATCAAAATGTCCTCCTCATCTGATCCAGGTGGCTCCAGGGACACACAAGGGGCAAAGAGGGGTTATGAAAGCTCAAAAATCAAAGTGATCAGAATGATTTCGAACTAGGACCAAAGTGTAGATCTAGTTATCCCGATCACAGCGGTGTGAATTGTTCGTTAATCTGAGCTCGTATGAGGGAGAACGATCTAGTCAAAGTTCTGGTCAATGTTGGGCTGTGGGCCAGGTTTAAGTGTCCTACAATTTTATCGAGCCCGGGGCATGAAACCTAGCTCCCAAAAATGGTCGAAATTGCGGCCTTAGTAATTTGCCCAATGTCCCTTATTTTCTAAAAAATTGAAAATTACCCCCATTTTAAATAAAAATAAAAAGAAAAATGTAAGTGAGGTGGCGGGCCACCACCCCCTCCACCCCAAACCATATTAAAAAAAAAAAATGAATTAATAAAAGGCTGATGGGCCATGAACCCCGCCGGCCAACCCTCCACAAAATGATATTAATGTCAAAATGGGGTGGGCGTAGCTACCTCCGGTGGACCCGGCCCACACCCCCGAACACTCCACCATGTCATAGCATTAAAGGCCGGAGCGAGTGGGATTTGAACCCACAACCAGTGGGAGGGTCGGCCCTAC
The DNA here is from genome assembly GCA_000404065.3 of Pinus taeda. Lineage (NCBI taxonomy): Eukaryota > Viridiplantae > Streptophyta > Pinopsida > Pinales > Pinaceae > Pinus > Pinus taeda. Next base: position 50,414 of record APFE030802866.1, read on the forward strand.
CCACGTGGTGACTCCATATACCATATGGCCAACCAACCATGTAACGTATAATGCACCAACCCATAAACAAATGCGCCACCATAACAGACCATTAAACATGTCCCGGAACTCAAGGTAATATGGAGGGGGGTTATGGGGATCAGATCACTGGACCAATGAACCCACCCCTATTTTGGTTAAACAAAACCATAATGTAATAAAATAGGGAGGGGTGGGATTTGATCCCCCGACCCCTCCTCAACGAAACTTTTATTTAGCCAATGTGCCAACGACCCTCATTGGGTTATCCACCCACTCAACAATATATCAACCTTTTTCACAGTGCGCATGAGAGATGGAGGAGTCCAGGAGTGTGCACGCAAATTGGTGTAGGTGGAACCATGACTACTGTAGAAATAGGGAGTAGAACCATGATCCTTGAAATTTTCCTGAGGAGGTAATTTTTCTCCATGTCGGAATATAGTCAAGTTTAAAGTCATTTTTCACGGTTTTCCATAGGGATTGCAATTGCGAGGACGGATTTTCCTTTTGAGTTGCAGATTTCCAGTCCACCCATGTAGCAGAATCTTTGAGGAATCTAGGGGGAATCTAAAAGATTCCTTGAGCCCCAGATTCTCAATTTCTCAGAATTTAGAAATTTGATAGTCGATTTTGCACTATTCAATGCCAAAAATCTGATGGTGTGCTTAGATTTTTCATTTGCTCATTCTATTATTCAACCAATTTTCTAAGTGGAGTGCAGGTGTTAGCATTCATGTGTGAGCAACCATTTCCATGCAATTGATGCCATGAGATCGATGGCACAAACAACCTCAGCAGTTTGACATCCACTTCTTTAGGTGGCCCTCGGTTGTGAGGTATATGCAGTGCGTTCATGTACTTCTTTTACTATGCATTGTGTTTCATAGATCCCTTTTGATGCTGATGAGGGATCTTGTTTATTACTTGTTTTCATGATTCCTGCTTGATGTGATGCAGAATCATCTATGTGATGTAGTTGTTGTCATGATTCTTCATGTTATGTTTTAAGATCCCTTTGTTGTATGTTGATGGGATACACATATTGTCATCATGTATGTTTGCATTGAGATCCTTTTTATGCCATGTTAGTGGGATGCTCATCATGCATGAGTTTATGTCATACTGATAAGAGTCTTTTTTACTGAGAGTTCTTGTAGTGGAACATCTCTTGGAGCCACTCCTGCGTGAGGGCATTTTCCTTGTATGATAGCGACATCTTCTCTTATGTACATCATCACTATTGACAAAACTTAATGCAGCAGCCTACACCATCTTGACACTGGGGCTTGGAGACGTAGTCCCTCCTAGATGAACTCTGTTATCAACGACTTATGTTTTCATGTGTTGATGATTGTCGTGTTCCTCTTCTTTACATCATGCAGATGTATTCATTTATGTTCTTTTAAAAATGTAATTTAACACATCACAAAAGCAAAAGGTCTTGGAAGGGTCCTTTGTCACACTCAGGCCTTGATCAAGTGGTATCAGAGTAGTCTTTGCGTTGATGTAAATTGCAACGTGAACAATGGAACGTGCAACAACAGAGGATGAAAAAGCGATGTACGAGACCATGCTCAAAATTTCCAAAAGGGTGGAAATCATGTATGAAACTCTACATAAAGAGACAGAGGAAAAGGAGCGATTGCAGCTTCAGTTGCGAGTCATGGAAGAGGCCCTGGAATAATTAAAACACCACAAACATAATCTTCAAATAGAGAACGTTGAATTGAAGATGCGTCTACATGAAGAGAAAGAGGAGAAACATAGTTTGCTATGATAGTTGCAAGCAAAGGATGAGGCTTTGGAAAACCTTCAGCGTGAACCATATGAGGTAAAAAGTAGTGCTCCATCTTCATGTGTATTTCCTGATGATGATTTTGCTGTTTTTGAAAATCATACCACAGGAATTGGCTCCAAACTGTTGAAGAAAATGGGGTATGAAGGGAAGGGCTTGGGCGTTAATGGCCAAGGCATTGTCAACCCCATCAAAGTAGAGGAATTACCGTGTCGAACAGGACTTGGATATGTCAGAAAGGAAGTTGGGGAATGCGTTGAGACAACAAGAAAACCACCAACAACAGATGATGAACAACCCTCACCAATTCTTTCCAAATCGACAGAGGAGGTAAAAGATGTTGATTTCCTTTCGATTTCGTCTTCACATAGTATGATTTCTGTTGGATATTTGGAGATCCAAATTACAAGGAAAAACATGAGGCTTCTTACAAGGACGAGCCATGAGGAGGAAGAAAAACTTGGTGTTGATAACCAAGGCATAACTCAACCATTCAAGGTTGTGTAGAGACCTCAATTTGCAGGCTTGAGATACACCAAAGGAGAGTCCTTGAAGGTGTCAGATTCTTCCAAGATATCGTCAAAATTGCCGAGGAAAGAGAATGATGGGAACACATCCTCATCATCCCATGGTAGTGCCTATTGCAGGGAGAGAGCTGAGGCAAACTCTCATCTCCATACGTACACCAGAGACAACAAGGAAAGGTATAACCACTCTAGACATTCAAATTTTCCTTTCGATTATGATCATGTCGTTAATGATGAAAGAAGAACATGGCATAAAAAAACATGCACCTTTTATGGATTACATAACCATACATTTTCTAAGTGTTGGAAAAGAATGGCAACACACAAAAAGATGAGGCGTGAAAGACCCTCTCAACAACAGGTAAAGAAACATGTTAAGCAAATCTGGAGGAACAAAACCTATTGCAGTCATTGCGACATAAGTGGCCATCAAAGAGCCACATGTTGGAGGCTCCATCCAGAGTAGCACCTTAAAGACAAAGTGTCGGTGTATGAACCAAGCGAAGTAGTTGTTCGACAAGGAAAATCGCCACAAGGAGGCAACCCATTCACCTTGATAAGTGAAAAATGGTTTCTAGATATGTTGTCTTGTCATGGTCGTGCTTTTGTAAATCATTTGTTGTGTTTCAAAACATAAAAATGATGATGTGGTTTCCATCACTTTTTCAACAACAATGATGCCTGGTCTTATTTTGAGTTGCATGATAAATTGTGAAACTGATATCGTGTTTCCATCACTTGTCAAAGAAAATAGTGTTTGGCCTTATCTTTGTAAATCATGTGTTGTAGTGATGAAGTGTTTTCCATCACTTGTTGAAGCAACAATGATAAGTTGGCCTTGTTTTCGTAGCTGGAGTATTGCGTCCCTCTTGTTGTAAACATGACCACTGAGTATGAGTTATAAACTCGTGGAAAGTGTGGGACACTTGGGTCATTAGTTGGTCATGAAAGTCAAGCATGTAATTTGAAAAATAATGTACTACAGGTTGCAGAGGTGGCAAGTGTCGGCTCATCGCTTAAGGCTCCGAAGAACAAAGGTGAAGGAGATGGAAGTGAGACCTTTTAGGACGCTTGTGATGCAACCAAGGTACAGAGAAGATGCAGATTATTTTTCATGATTTTGGAGGACCAAAAGCTCCTCAGTGTGGAGTATTGATCCTGGTGGCTCCAGGGACACACAAAGGGCAAAGAGCGGTTATGAAATCTCTAAAATCAAAGTGACTAGACTGATTTCTAACTAGGACCAAAGCATAGATCTCGTCGTCCTAATCACGACGGTGCGAATGGTCCGTCAATCCGAGCTCGTATGAGGGAGAATGAGCCAATCAAAGTTCTGGTCAACATTGTGTTGTGGGCTAGGTATAAGTGTCCTACAATTTGACCAACCCCAGGGCATGAAACCTAGCTCCCGAAAACAGTAGAAATTGTGGCCTTGTTAATTTTCCCAATGTCCCTTATTTTCTAAAAAATTGAAAATTACCCCCCTTTTAAATAATAATAATAAAAAATATGTGTTAGGTGGCGGGCCACTATCCCTACCACCCCAAACCATATTAAAAAAAATGGATTAATAAAAGGCTGACGGGCCATGAACCCCACCAGCCAACCCTCCACACAATGCTATTAATGTCAAACCCTCAAACACTCCACCATGTCATAGCATTAAAGGCTGGAGCTGGTGGGAGTTGAACCCACGACCGGCGGGAGGGCCGGCCCTATCCATGCGGAAACTCCATATACCATACGACCAACCAACCATGTAACATACAACACACCAACCCATAAACAAATGCGCTACCGTAACCAACCATTAAACATGTCCCGAAACTCAAGGTAAGATGGAGGGGGGTTATGGGGAGCGGGCCAGCAGACCGGTGGACCCACCCCTATTTTGGTTAAACAAAACCATAATGTACTAAAATAGGGAGGGCCAGGATTTGATCCCCTGACCCCTCCTCAACAAAACTTTTATTTAGCCAATGCGCCAATGACCCTCATTGGGTTATCTTCCCACTCAACAATATATCAACCTTTTGCACAATGTGCCTGGGAGATGGAGGAGGCCAGGAGCGCTCACGCAAATCGATCCAGGTGGAACCATCACTGCTGTAGAAACAGGGAGTGGAACCATGATCCTTGAAATTTTCCCAAGGAGGTAATTTTTCTCCATGTTGGAATATAGTCAAGTTTGTAGTTGCTTTTCATGGTTTTCCACAGGGATCGCAATGACGAGTTCAGGTTCACCTTTTGAGTTGCATATTTCTAGTCTACCCATGGAGAAGAATCTTTAAGGAATCTAGGGGGAATCTAAAAGATTCCTTGAGCCCTAGATTCTCAATTTCTCAGAGTTCAGAAATTTGACAGTCGATTTTGCACTATATGATGCCACAAATCTAATGGTGTGCTCAAATTTTTCATTTGCTCATTCTATTATTCAACCACTTTTCTACGTGGAATGCAGGTGTCAGAATTCATGTGTGAGCAACCATTTCCATGCGATTGATGTTGTGAGATCAATGGCACGAACAACCTCAGCAGTTTGACATTCGTTTCTTTAGATGGCCCCTGGTTGTGAGGAATATGTAGTGCGTTCATGTACTTATTTTGCTATGCATTGTACTGCACAAATCCCTGTTGATGTTGATGAGGGATCTTGTTTATTACTTGTTTTCGTGATTCTTGCTTGATGTGATGCAAAATCGTCTATGTGATGTACTTGTTGTGATGATTCGTCATGTTATTTTTTGATATCCCTTTGTTATATGTTGATGGGATACTCATATTGTTGTCATGTATGTTTGCATTGAGATCCCTTTTATGCCATGTTGGCGGGATGCTCATCATGCATGAGTTTATGTCATACTGATAGGAGTGCTTTTGACTGAGAGTTCCTGTAGCAGAACATCTCTTGGAGCCACTCCTGCGTGGGGGAATTTTCCTTGTATGATAGTGACATCTTCTCTTATGCAAATCATCACTATTGACAACACTTAATGCAGCGGCCTATACCATCTTGACAACGAGCCTGGGAGATGTAGTCCCTCTTGGACGAACTTCGTTATCAACGACTTATGTTTTCATGTGTTGATGATTGTCTTGTTCCTCTTCTTTACATCATGCAAATATATTCATTTATATTCTTTTAAAAATGCAATTTAACACATCACGAAAGTAAAAGGTCTTGGAAGGGTCCTTGGAAGGACCTGGATCATCATCTCATTCATCTCTCTCTCTCTCTCTCTCTCTCTATATATATATATATGGTTGAATTCCTGCTTAGGTGCAGTTACATGGTTCAGAATAAGTTCAAATTTCATAGTATCCACTCAAAGAAAAAAGCAACCATGTAGTTAGCAAAAAATTTAAAAATCCAGTAGTTCCCTTTCCTACTACAAATTCTACAATAAGACCTTACAATATTTTTTAAGAAACAAAACAGACAATGTCATAAAAATAAAGAACATCCATCTAAACCATGGTCTTTTTTCTTCCATGTTTGTTAGGTTCATTATTATTAATTATAAAATGAATTATATATATGAGATTAAACATATATACATTTAAAAAAAAAAACATGTATAAATATTCTTAACTATAGAGATTCAACCTCACTTTACCATGGAGATTCTTAACTTTTTAAACACATTTTGTTACAATATCATGGGTCAATGCCATGGAGGTTAAATCCCTACCTTCCACCTAATTACATGGATAAGCATGTCTATTTTGGAATAGGGATTCTAGAATTTTAATTATTAAGTGGGTGGTAGGGATTTAACTTCCAAGAATGTGCTAGAATATTCTTAGTAGTAGTCATATATCAGAGGTTGAGATTTATCTCAAAATTAGTTATGTCCTTTCTGTCCTTTTAATTAAATTTCTTAATAAAAAAATTTTCATATGAACATGACTTATGGTTTTTTGGGAATTTGATATTAGTAGCCATGGTATTATAACAAAGTCTATTTAAAAGTTAATAATATGTGTGGTTTTAAATGCTTTTTTAAATGTATATATGTTTAGGTCATATATTTATTATTTTTATAAAATAATAATAATAATAATATATATATGTTTAGCCCATGGGGAAAATCAATTGGCAATTGCCATGTTATGAAATATTATGTAAACAATGGAATTCAAGATTCAATTCCTCGTGGGTCAAGCCAACAAAAAATAATAATAATATTGAGGTAAGTGTTATAATGTCTATGGGGGTTTACCAACAATTTGATTTATATGACTGCACTAATATTTTTTGAATAATTAAATTAAAATTCTAGAAGCTCCATTCCAAAATAGACAAGCCTAGACCTAAATATTTTTATTGTAAAGTGAGTTATGGTTTTTGGGCATGTGGTATTGAAAATGCATGGTATTGACACATAGTATTGTAACAAAGTCTATTTGCAAGTTAAAAATCTCCATGGTAGTGGGGGTCAACCTCCATGGTTAAGAATCTTGTTACATGTTTTTTAAATCTATATACTCTTACCTTAATTCTTTTTATAATTAATAATAATAATAAAAATAATAATTTAATACAATTATAATGTAGTTAATCTTTTGGTTTTTTTTTTTTTAATCTTAACAATGTGAGATGTATCATGATGGGTTTAGCTTGAAATCTCAACAACCTATCCTTCTTATGATTCAAAAAATTTAAGTGGTAAGAGTTTGCACCATCTTGAGTGTCATCTTCCTCTATAGCTCACTTCAAACCTTAAATAGATTGTGAAAGAAAATGGTAATCACTATTGAGCTTCCTTATATGAGCATAGATGTCATGCAAAACATTGTTGTCCAAATCCCCTCTCTCAACCTTGAGCTTAACCACAATATTTTTGGCATTCTAATAGACGTTGAGGGTGAGAGAGACCCAGGTATTGGAGATTCTTGAAGTGTCCATGTTTTACACAATGTCAATTATCTCTACATCTATCTTATCATTGGTGGTATTCTATCTCTTCATTCAAACTTTTTCCTCCTTTTGTTGCAAGCAATGGATTGTTATAGGTTTGCACCTCTTTGCAAAACCAACAACTATCCTCTATGCCTCTATCAAATTTACACTTTTCTTTGTTGGGCCTCAATGGGACTACTATCACTATTTATGGTGGTTTAGACAACCTCTATATAAAGATTGCTCCTTCGCCTCCTTCATAGATATTTTGTTCCCTAGATTTACGAACACTTTACGTCCATTTATGTTAAAGTATATGCCATGTCTCCTCTCCTTTGTATACAACATAACTTCAAGGCTATCACCGAGGTCATTTTATAGAAGATATAGGTTATGTTTCTAACAAGAATCTCTTCTAGTGTCTCATCAATCATTATGAACAAAATAAGTGTTGATCTACCTCATTGTCTTATCTTCCTTATGTGTATAAAAAGACAAATTTATCGCCACCTCCTTTATATTGCTTTACTTATTAAATAAATCATGTGAACCTAAACTAATTATGATAGAAAAATATCTCCTATAATACAAACATTAAGTTCCTTTTGCATGTCATCTCCTTATACTAGAAGTTGCTCCTAATGAGGAAGAAGTGCCACTTTGCCTAAAACCTTGTGTCTATCCTTAACAATCCATCACGAAGTTTGAGTGTGTATCAAACACCTTAAAACAAATTGTTAAATATCCTATATTCATCAAGTGAAGGTTAAGTCTAACTTTTTATACATTTGTGTATTTCACTATGAATGAAATATCTTTAATGTTGATATCTTTATTAACTTTACAATATATAAAGATTCATTTTCATTTATATATAATTATTAAAAAAATATTTTATTATATCTCATTAATATTTGTATTTTTAATCCCTAATAAAAATTATGCTCTTGTAAATTACAATCTCATCATTTTTCCCCAAGGAAAAAGCATAATTTCCATTAAAATAGATATGAAAATTACATGTATTGTAAATGTTGTTTAATAGCATATCCAAAAAAAGTCATTGATTGTAACAACAATCCTTTGCAAAATATGTCTAGATATAGTCCAAATACATAATTATACAAAATTATTTTCAGTGTATCAACAATAACAAAAAGACCGTAAAAGTTGTCCTGCAAAATATAGAAATGTTGCCAATCCATATTGTAACATAAACCTGTGAAAAAAAAACAAAAAATGTCTAAATAGATGTGCATCAATAATGATATATGTTGGCTTGAGGTGCCTCATCAAATGGACAACAGTAATAATGGTAGTGTTATGTTCTATTCTGTTCTAGAATATGCCAAATCCCTCGAGCCTGCTACGATCCTTCTTAGATAATCGATCGGAGATGGAGTTCCTCTCCATGTAAATTTGGCGACATTTATTAAGTTCAAACCATCTCTTAATCATCAATTATTCATCCAATATAGATCTGAGTGTGTGCATGTGATAATTGCATTGTTGGTTAAACCATTCAATAATCACCCCAGAGTCACCAACAACCTAAAGTTGTTGACACCCTTTTTCTATGGCAAATAGAAGTAGCAGTTTTAGACTATAGAGCTTCACATAGTTGTTTGTTCTAGGACCCGATCCAATCTTTAACTTGAAAGAATGCTCATTGCTTAGATATAGTATGCAAATTCCTCCACACAATCCATTGCTTCGTGTCAATCCATCGAAATATGCCCACAAAATAGATTGATCAATGTGCTCAACAACTATAGATCAAGATCTGATTATAGGTTCTTCTTTAGGAAGAAGGACATAAGTTGCTACAACTGTGCTCCAATATGCTATGGAAATATATCTTTGTCCCAAAATATTTTTTGATTCCTCCTAAGCCAGATGCCTTAGAAAATGAGTAGGGGGATGTTACATAATTTATTTGGTGAGGATTCATTCCACCATGACCTCCACAAAACATTAAAAGATTCTCCCTACCACCTGATCTGCACATTTAATACCTGATATATCATATTGATCCATATATGGGATGTAATAAGAAAAATATAAAAAAATAATCTACAGATTCTCATCACCTTTGCATAAGGATTTTCAAGATGGGCCATGAAATGATCTATTTTTTGAATTGTCTCTTGTTGGGATTTTATTTTCTAGAAAACACCATAGAAATAACTGAGCTTTTGTTGGGAATTTCATTTTCCAGATATGTTTCCACCACCATTACTGTACGTCTGGCTCTTTTTCAACATAACAAAATAATATCCATCTTTTGGGGTATATAGCCCGTGGGAAAAATGGACCCAAATCAACTCATCCTCATAATCTCATAATATATATTACACAATCTCAATATTTACATGATAATATACATCATCTATGAGTTTTATGTTTTAGAACTCATGAGTTGCAATCTCATAGTACATATTACATACTCTCAAATTCTATATAGTAGCATACATCATTTATGACTTTCATGTTGAGTAATCACTTTCTAAAAGATAATTTTAATAAACTATAAATTAAATATCAAGGGGTTTCTAGAGGTTCACATAAATGCTTTAACATATAGATATTAATTTTTAAATTATTTATATAGAATAAGTTTTTAAATTATAAATTATAATTAACTCATTTTATATTATTATAAATAGCTTATAATTTTTAATGCACAATATGCAATAAATTTTATATAAACATAGAGTGAAATTGATAAGTAGAATGGTTTCATATTTGCATTATATGGAGTGTTCACTATCACTATAACCATTAGGTGCATCAAAACATGTTTTTCTTCCAACCACTCCAACTTGTTTGCTTCATTTTGTAATTGCCATAGAATACGATAAAGGTGGGGACCTTCAATTCCAATCTTGTTTTTGATCCATTCACTCATAATCTATGAGTCTCCAGAGATCTAGAGATTTGAAACCCTAAAATAGTTAGCCACATACAAAAGAGTCGATAGAGTTGAGACCTTCGTCTTGGTATTTGTAATGATATGTCTGTTCATGTAGAGAATAACTCCTAGTCCATAGATAGGTGGACGACCATGGCTAGCTCCATCAAATAAGCCCAAGTGAATGTATTCTTTCACTGACAACATGATAGAAACTTAGTTTTCCTTTTCTTCAGCCTCACTTTGTGCACGTCCACCAAAGACTCATTTAAAACCATCACCACCTCTACTGGAGTGATTTTATCTTGAAAAATAGACAAGTTTCTCGCCCACCAAATAGAATGAACCCAAACAACTGGGAAATTAGGAAAAGATTTTTTGAAACAATTTGTTGTCCAACCCTTGACACATTCTACAAGTGAAGGCCTATTCCAAAAAGTGGAAGTAGGAGAATAATTTAATAACACCATGGCCCATATCAATGTAGTGAAATTATCGTTGATGAAAAATGAGAAATTGTTTCTTCTTTCAATCAATGCAAGGGGTATTTATTGGGGCTAACCTAATCCCTCTTAATCCCATTATCCCAAGTGAGAACTTTGCTGGAAAGAGCCAACCAAAGGGCTAGCTTGCATTTCAATGGCCCTTTGTGCTTCCATAAGTAATTTCACCACCAGTCTTCCTCCCCACAAAAAATTAATTCAAATTGGGATTGATATCCTAATTTAGTTGTATATTCCATTGAGGATGAAATCTTGGACTAGGTTAATCTATCTTTATCCTCGTTAATAACTTTGATCATGGTTGAGGCAAGTAAATTTACATAATTCTTCCATTCCAATACTTATATATTTATTAGGGCCAATTCCTCTACTGAATTCAATTAGGGAAACCCTAGTTTCAAACTTCACTATTATAAGCATCTGCTAAACTATAAATCTCAACTTATTTTAAGGAGAAAATTAAATTTTATGATAGCTTATATTGATCCCCAACTTTGATTCATGGGTTGACACCAATTTGAACATTTCTACCATGTTGAAAGTGTATCTTGGAAGGTACTCCCACAACCCTTAGGGTACTAGGTTGTGTGGAGTTGATCCACGAATATGTGGCTTTATGGGAAGCACACCCAAGTGGTGGGATTTGGGCATAATTTGGTGGGCTAAAGACCCAAAAGCACTAATTTTTTATTCTATTCATTGTGTGAGGGAACCTTTAATGTGCTAAAGGGGGAACTTAAGCCAACAATGGAGAGGTATAAATTAGGGATACTTGGGATTAGTATCACATCATAAACATAGCATTCAATATCAAGAAGCCTAACAAGCTAAGGGAGCCACAAATATTAGGAGGAGCTGAGCTTGGTAGAGAAGAAAGTTTCTTCGTTTATCTAGTGTTGGAAGAAAGCCTAGTTTGATTAGCAAGCAAGGCAAAATTTCTATGATGATATATGCCCTAATGAGGGCTCTATCTAGGATAAGAGAAGGAATGGAAATCCACCTAAGTCTATGCATGATCCGAGTTCTGTCCAGTGGTAAAGGAGGAGGTTTGAGACCCTAAAAGAGGCATACAAAGGCTTGGTTGTATTTTTTTGTTGAGGATTGAGTTCCTCATGAAGTTTGGGAGGGTTTTTGTGGTATGGTCATGACCTCAAGGAAGGTCAAATTATCCTCAATCTGACACAGTAGGATTAGATCTCTACAAGTAGAAAGGTAAGTGGATTTGGTTAGTAGTTTGACCAGTTATGTTGTTGGAGATTGTTGTTGAGCGTTATTGTTGAGGATTGTTCAACAAACAAGTATTGTACAACCTATTTTGAAGCTTATATGCAGTCATCTTGATGAAGCAAATGGACTATGAGTTGCAGAGCTATTGGGGCCTATATATAGTGACTTTGAAGCAACATATTCATTGTGTGAAGGATTATTGGTTGGAGCTAATATATGTTTGTAATTGGAGGAGCAATTACATAATGAGAAACTAATGTGCATAGGTCTTGATGAAGAAATTTATCTCTGAGTAAAGGTGCTAAAGGACTTGCTAGGTGTTCAATGACTAAAGAGGGTTGAAAGGGATGTTGTATAAAGTGTATCTTTAGGAATTAATTTTGTTATTTTTTCATTGTTCTTGGCAGATTGAGAGCCAAACATTGTTGAATTTAAGCCCTATTTTTTCCTTGTATCAGGGCTTTGTAAGGGCCTTGATCCTTGGTACGGGAGCCATATGTTTGTTGTATTAAAGTTGTAATATAAACAAGTTTTGGGCCTGCGAATTCTTGTGTACTTTGTTGATTCATTGATGTTACATTTCCATTGTGCAAAGTGTTTGGAGTTGTGAGTATTTCAATGTGTTTATGATTGTGATTAGACTTAGAACTTATTTTGGATTAATTAGAGCTACTTTGAAAGGACAACTGAATTAGAGTGTGCATAGTGAATAACTCAAGAGGAATTTGGTTTCCTTGTTGTTGAAGGACTAGTAGCATGGCCAAGTTGGTTACTAGTCTGAGGTATGTGGATAAGTTGGATGGATTTTCCAACTATAGTCCTTGGAAGGAAAGGACCAACTTGCTAGTCTTGTTGGTGAATAAGATTTGGGAATTCACTTGCAAGGAGATTCAAAAACCAGCAGAACCTAAGGAGTTGGAAGTATATGAAGAGTTGGATGTGAAGGATAATCTCATCATATTAGATGGTACCAAGGATCACTTGATGCCTCATCTAACCAGCAAGGACACTGCATGAGATATGTGGAAGGCTCTTTAAGACTTGTTCAAGAATAAGACTGAGAAATTGTTGTTGGTATTGAGAGAAAATATAAAGAGCACTAAGATGTTGGATGGAAAAGGTGTGGCTCTGTATTCATTAGAGAATTTTTCAGCTCTAAAAATGCCCTCCTAAGGAATATTATAAAATAATAGTGGAAATAATAAAATAAGATTAGATTACCTCATCAAGTTTTGGAGGAAAAAAAAAAATTGCTTTTTGAACTCTCATTTTCAACTCATCTCCCCATGATTTTACTCAAATTTAAAGTGGGAGAATTCCTTGGATGTGTAATTTAATTGTTCATCCAAGGAGTACCCATGTTGCATACTTTCGATGGACTGTACCACATGAAAAATGTGAAATACATGATTTTTTTTTTGTAGTAGGGTCCATCAAAAGTATGCAACATGGGTACTTATTGGATGAAAAATTAAATTATGCATCCAATGAGTGGTCCTACTTAAAATTTGAGTAAAACGTAGGGAGATAAGTTGAAAATATGAATTTAAAAAATAGTTTTTTTTTTTTTTTTTACTCCAAAAATTGTGAATCATCCCCCATGGTTGACGTCATTAGATTTAATCCTATTGGTTCTTATAAATTTTATTTGTGTTGTACATTTTTGTTTTGAGGCCTATTTTTTACCTCAAAATTTATCTCATGTGACAAGGCCTGAGCTAACTGCTATTGGTGATAACCTTCTAGAGTTGGAGTTAGTGAGGACTTCCTTGAAGAGATTTACTAAGGAATGGAATCCATTTATCAAAGGGATTGTCACTCAAGATAATCTGCCAGATTGGAACAAGTTATGGGATGAATTCATCCAAGAAGAACCGCGAGATGAGGTCTTTGTAAGAAGAAGTTTACTAAAGAGAACATGGCTCTTACAAGAAAGATGGAGGGAAAAACAAATAACGAATTTAGGTAAAGTGTTACACATGTGGCAATCATGGTCATTATGTGAGTAAGTGTCTATGTAGGAAGAAGGGAGATAATGAGAAGAAGAAAGAGATAACAATGGCCGATACATCTTCAAGTGTGCTAGATGACTTCTCAAGAAGGTTCAAGGAAGAATTTTCTCAGGTTTCTCATTTCTCAATGGGTACCATCAACGAGGGTGCATGGTACATGGATAGTGGCGCATCAAGGCATATGACAGGTTCCCAGGAAGTTTTTGAGACTCTAACTAAATGGGACTTGAAGTCACTCATGGAGGTTGGCAATAAGAGTTAGAAATTTGTCAAAGGTTCTTTGAATGATGTTATCATTGATGCCAATGCTGGTTCTTGAATTCTATTAATATTTGTCTAGATTGCATTGATTGAAGCTCCAATGGTGAGGAAGCCCTAGGAAACCCTAAATTCCTTGCAAATGATGATAATTTGGATGGAAAACTCATTCTATTTGGACTTAGGATCATCGTCATCTAATTCTTCTCATCATGTTGATTTTGATGGTATATGATACATCTTTGAAGTCCTCATAGTTGAGGAGATATGCCTCTTTAAATATTAATGCCCCACTTTTAGTCTAAAAGCCCCAAAAGAGATTGATTTAATAGTATTTTAATTAGATTAAACTATGATGGGCCATTTGACCCAATGATATTAAAATATTAAAATCATGCTCCTCACCCAAGATGTGACTCTCCAACAACATCAAGCAATTATAATGCAAAGGAGGTCCATGTAACCTCTAAAACACATCATATGGACCTAGGTGTAAATTTCAATGATTAGGGTTGGTCAATGTTCTAGGTGGATATTGGTGGTCACCCGCCTATTCCACCTAGACCTCTAATCGGTTTCATCGGTTTCCTTGTTTATAACAACATTTACCATTTTTAGCAATTTTTCGGGTCCTGAACTTCTGGAGCAATTTTGACCCCCTAAACAACGTTTTTTTGAGGTTTGCAGCAACCCCAAAGCCAATAAGCAATGTCCTATGAAAAACCATTTAGTATTCAGAGATATATTTCCAACGAGGTATCATATGTTCCAAACAGAAGTTACAACCCCGAGAAGTCGACTGCCCAGCTAACCCTAACGAGGCCCATAAATTCTTGGTGCTCCATCTCCTAGGGCTAGGGTTTTTGTTGTTTAGCATTTTTACTTGTTGTTCAAGAATGAAAAGGCACTTGAGCCTCATTGTAACACAATTCAAAGGCATGTAGCCACCACATATATTCTCATAGATAAGCTACCATTGCATGAGTTAGTTTATTTCCATTCTGTATGTAAGCATATTTTATTTCTTTGATATTAATGAAATGCAGTTTTATTTCTATTGCATCTCTATATTTATGTGTATGTCTGTATTTTGTTGCGTTCTTGCATAAGTCCAGATCAATGGTATCAAAGCAGTCTTCTCTTTCTCTGTTTTTCTTTGCATGTCCCCAACAAGGTTAGGGTAGAAGTAGTTAGGGCTCGAACTAGTTGAACCTTTGCAAGACCAGGCTCGCAAACCCCAACGACCTCCCATGGTAGAAGAAAAAAATATGAGGGGGTAGGAGATCCTTCAAAATATTGGTCGATGAAGACCTCGAGCGACAAAGGAATGCGATAATGGATAACTTTTCTCAGATCCTTCGACTTCTACCCATAAGCAATGCATCTTCATCCAGTATCCACTTTGGAGGTGCCACTCCTTTTAATGTACAAGTTAACTTTGAAATTTCCATATTTGAAGGCCAGATGGATGCAAATGTCATAGATAGATGGTTAAATATGTTGGAAAAATATTTTTTAGTTCATGACTTTTCCAATATGGGAAATGTTACTTTTGCATTCCTCAAAGCTACCCCACATGTCAAGGACTGGTGGAAAACCTACTATGAACACAAGAACGAGAGAGAATCCACACTATTTTCAGATGCACCCACTTGGAATTCTTTCCAAAATGCCATCAAGGAACAATATTACCCCGTCGGGAATTATGAAGACAAATACATAAAGTGGACCACATTGTGGCAGGGAAGGGACCAAGATGTGCCAAAGTTCACAAATGTTTTTTATACCCTTCGCACGAAGATGGGTATAAAGGATTATGAGTGGAATTGGGTACTCAAGTATCACAACTGTCTACATAAGTAGATCTAGGACAAGATAGAGTTCTTGGAAATATCCTCGCTTAGCACTGCCTATCGATATGCTATCAAGATTAAGTTGAAATTTAAACAGAAGAAGAGAGATTTTGGATTTGAGAATCTGAAGCAAGGGAAAGGCGCCCCCAAACCGCAGAACAAAGAATAAAGCCAAGCTGCGGTGACCTAGGACAACCCACCGAAGTCGCAAGAAAAGAACAACACCACAAAGACAAATAAGGACACAGGGAAATGGCGTGAGTTCCATAAGATCCCCACTCACAACACGAGTGAGTGCCGAACCAAGCAGTCACTGGTGGTCAAGATGAAGGATTTTGAATTAGATACATTTTCTGAATCTGAGTCAGAAACTGACAAGGGGAATGAAAAAGGGAAGTAGATTATCAATGTGGAACCTAGTGCCACTGTTTCCACCACCAAGATCCAGAAGGATGAGACCAAAGATCCAAAAGAGGGGGATCGACTCTTCCACTCACAAATGTGGGTGAAGGGTTCTCTACTACAGTTCATTGTCGACAACGGGAGCCAAAAGAACCTCATTTTAGTAGAGGTCATGAAGTAGTTGGGCCTACCTATCACACCACACCCACATCTGTACACCATCGAGTGGCTTCACCAAGGGCGAGATCTCCACGTTAGCTAATAATGCCGCCTTCCCTACAACATCAAGCCCTTCACATATGAGGTACTATGTGATGTTGCTCCTCTTGAAGTTTGTGATGTATTATTAGGCCAACCATACTTATGGAAGTGACATGTTGTGTATGAGTCTAGGCCTTGCACTATTATTATTACTTTGGGAAATAATTTTTACAGGATACCAGAGCTAGCACCGCCAACTCCATTTTTTTATCAATGCGAAGCAATGCAATAAGATCATTTCCTAGACCAAGGAATTTGTTTTCCTTATGATTCACCCTTAGGGCAAGAAGAAGATTGTGTCCATGACCTCCATAAAGGGCTCCTATGAACGACAAAAACAAATGGACAAGGTTTTGTACGAGTACATGGACATCGTCACCTTACTCACAGGGGTACCTTTACACTGTCAAGTCAAGCACTCCATCGATCTGACGTCAGGCATGTCGCTACTCAATGGAATGATCTATTGAAAATCTATTATGGAGAATGACGAAATCAAAAGGAAGATTCATGAACTATTGCATAAAGGGCACATCAAGCCAAGTTCATCACCTTGTGGGAGCCCAATCATTTTGGTACAAAAGAAGGATAGGACTTGGAGACTTTGTATTGACTATTGGGTGATGAATAATATCACTGTCCAGAATAGGTATCCAATCCCAAGGATTGATGACCTTCTAGACGAGCTCAAGGGGGCCAAATTTTTCAACAAGATTGAATTGAAGTTTGGTTATCACTAGGTATCGATCAAAACCTCCAATGTGTGGAAGACTGCCTTCAAATCCAAGGAGGGCCTTTTGGAATGGCTAGTCATGCCTTTTGGGTTAATGAATGCCCACACAACCTTCATGAGGCTGATTGATGAGATCTTACAACCCTTCACCAATTCATTCGTGGTAGTGTATTTGGATGACATTCTGATCTTCAACCAGACTTGGGATGAGCACCTCCACCATCTTTGATAGGTCCTCCAAACCCTGCGGCAACACAAGTTGTGTGCCAATTTGGAGAAATGCACTTTTCGTATGACTCAGGTTCAATATCTGGGGTACATCACTAATGAAAAGGGTGTGCATGTGGACCCAACCAAGATATAAGTCATTTAGGATTGGTAGCCCCAACTACTCTAACAGAGCTTTACAGCTTTCTGGGTCTTACCAACTTCTACCATAGGTTCGTGTTGGGGTTCTCTCATATCACTTGGCCTTTGAGTCAAGTCACCAAGGGAGGAGCGAAAGCAAAGTTCTTTTGGTATGAATCCTAATAGAAGGCATTTTTTGAGTTTAAGCATCGCCTCTTCTTTGCACCAGTGCTCACATTATCAAACCTGCAACAACCATTTGAGATCGGGATAAATGACTCTGACTATACTATTGGTGTAGTTCTTACTCAACAAAGGCATCGAGTGGTATATCACAGTGAGACACTTTCAGACACAACCCAAAAGTATCCCACATATTAAAAAGAGATGTATTCCATTGTGCAAGCCTACTGACAATGGAAGCATTACATTATGGGGAAGGAAATGGTCATCCACACAAACCACCAACCTTTGCAGTTCATATAGACATAGGAAAAGTTGTAGAATGATAACCATTAGAAATGGTCCACATACCTGCAATAATTCCATATGAATATTAAGTACAATAAGGGAAGAACCAACAATGTTTCATACTACCAGTCATTACACTGACCGCTGTGCTCGACTCTTGTGGGCACGATACTGCGAGGTGGCCACATCTTTACAAGAACGATAAAAAATTCAACAACACATACCAGACGCTCCTGGAAGGAAAGAAAGTTCTAAATTTTCACCTCCAGGGTGCATTGTTATTCCACTTGGGACACCTTCGTGTTCCTTCAACTGAATGTGCCAAGATGATTTGGGAGGCACACTATAGTCGGGTTTCTAGACATTTCGTGTTAGATAAATAGTGGCAGTGTTGCAGAAGCATTTTTATTGGCCGAACCTTTGATAAGATGTTGGCAAGTACATTAGATCCTGCACTTCCTGCACCATTTACAAACTGACTATCAAGAAGGAAGGCCTATATAATCCTTTGCCTACTCCTAGATGACTGGGGGAATCCATCTCCATTGATTACATGTCAGGCCTTCCTTCTACTAAGCATGGAAATGGTTGCATTTTCGTGGTTGTCAATAGATTCTCTAAGATGGACATTTTGGCAGCCTACAAGAAGAGTATCACATCATAAGCCACTGCTAATCTCTACTTTGAATGAGTGTGGGTACAATTTGGGATCCCATAGTACATTATCTCATATCGAGACATTAGGTTCCTAAGTACATTTTGGTCAAGTCTCTGGTCGATGTTGGATACCAAGCTAACTAAGTCCATGACTTTCTGCCCCTAAACTGATGGCCAAACAGAGGTTGTCAACAAGATTATTGTACGCATTTTGTGCATGTACAACTCGAAGCATCCATTGACATAGGATGAAAGCCTCCCTTATGTCCAACACAACTACAAAATACCTTTCTATAGCTTAACTGGCCACAACCCCTTTCAAGCAGGATTGGGATTCTAGCCAATATGTCCCATTGATGTGGCCATACCATTTGCAACTACCCAGGTAGATTTAGTTCATGTCCAATTTGAAGTTGTCAGGGATAACATATGCATTGATAACATCCAACACATCCGCCAACAAGTCCATGACATATTGGATAGAGACAATGCTAAGTACAAATAGGGACATGATCAACATTGGGTGCTACATAAGTTCCAGGTGGGCGACAAAGTTTGGCTACATCTACAAAACGAACGCCTCGCTAGGTCCCACCTTAAGCTTTTCCCGGGCTGATATGGGCCATACACCATCACCAAGGTTGTAGGGGAGAATGCATTTGGGATCAACATTCCACCATTCCTTGGCCTGCATCCAATATTCAATGTGGACCGTCTTCGGCCATATTTTCCACCATTGGTGGACACATCTGACATTGCAGAACAACTCACATCAACGGATTTAAACCTAGAATGCATGGAATAGGACACAAATTATCAGATCATGGATATGTGGATCAAGAACGATATCCAACAGAGGATCCAACTATATCTAATTGTCAAAGTGGGCCAACTACTTCACCAGGGTAAGTGGTTCACCGGGGACTAGGTTCAACAAAAATTTCCTCACCTTATGAAGGCTCTGCATGCAATGGGGAGCATTTTTTCCTAAGGAGGGAGGATTGGTCTAGGTGGATATTGTGGCCACCTACCTACTCCACCTAGACCTCTAGTCGATTTCATCAATCTCCTTGTTTATAATAGAATTTACTATTTTTAATAGTTTTTCGAGTCCTGAATTTCTGGAGCAGTTTTGACCCCCCTAAATGACATTTTTTGAGGTCCACAACAATTACATTACCATAGGAAAGGGCATGAAGTAAATCTTGTATTAATCAGAGACATATTTCCGACGAAGTATCATACACGCCAAATGGATATAATATGACCATGTTACGATCCCGGGAAGTTGGCTTCCCAACTAACCCCATCGGGGCCCACAAACTCTTGGCATTCCAACTCTTAGGGTTAGTGTTTTGGTTATTTAGGGTTTTCCCTTGTTGGTCAATATTAAAAACTCCCTTGATCCTCATTGTAACACAATCCAGAGGCATGTAGTTGCCACATCTCTTCTCATAGATAAGCTATTATCGCCTGAGCTAGTTTATTTCCATTTATGTATGTAACATATTCCAGTTCTTTGATATTAATGAAATGAAGTTTTATTTCTGTTGCATCTTTGTGTTTATGTGTATATCTGTATTTTTTGTGTTCTTTCATAACTCCAAATCAATCAAAGATGATATAAAATTGAAAACTTTGTTTCAAGGAATGTTGGCCCTTAAGAAAAATAATAATAATAATGTTCATGTTTGTTGGTCAACTTTGGTTTTATAAAAATTCATCCTTTTCATTTCAAGATCACATAGTCGGCTTGGGAACATCGAAACTCTATATTTATAAACCACTGAGAGCTACAAACATATAATCAAATAATTACTTGAAAATAATAACATTTGGTCTCTGCAATAAAATCCATTAATAGTAACGTTATGTGTTGACGAGTTTTCGTTTAAGTTCCGAGCCTAGTATTTCTGATAAATTTCAATTCTAGTTTTGTTATGATTCATGGTTTGAAGTATCATTGAAACAATTATTTGTTCATTGGATTTATTGGCAGTTGGTTTGTACTCTGAACCTCATAAAATATAAGCTGGTAATTTTCTCTATAATGGAGTTCATGATCGAGTTATGACTCATTCATGCATGCGTTAGAGAAGACTGACTTCTATGGTGTGGAATTTAGTTACATGTCTCAATAAACCATGCCAAGTCAATTATAACTCGGTTCGAGTGCAATCGAATTTATCTCATTGTAGTTCGTTTTATTGTCAAAATATTGATGACTTGTTACACCAAGGATATAAACATCAAAGATTGAGTGATATTTCGCAAATTCTGCCTCACATGTAAATATTTTTTGGATTCATAAGACAAATTTTTAAAATTTTATTTTATAGCAATTACATTTTTGTGAAGCACACATACATCCTGATCCAGTCACGCTTGCACTCACTTGCAATTTTTTCGAGCTAGTTGTTCTGGTTCAATTCCTGCTCCAATCTCAACATATTATATTATGGTGAAAGTGCATAATTTGGTTAATTGATCAGTTGTGGTATGTTCAAATTTGAACTAGGCAACCATATCTCCAATTTGACCAACAATAATTTCAAGGTGTGATCTATGAGTAAAAGGAAACTAGGATATTGAGAAAATTGGGAATTGTAATGTATATAACCTTAAATAATTTTGGGAGAGATTTAAATAGTTCGTGCTTTGAAGTTGAATGCATACTTCTATAGCCCATGTGGATGCCTCTAGATCTAAGATAAGTTAGTTCTTATGAGAAGCTTGCATTCATTCTAGTTACAAATATTACTATTTGTTGGTACACAATTGTGTTAGGATATATATACTATGGGACTAAGTTAGCAAGAGTTTTTTATGACTAGATCTTTTGGCATCTGACTGAGTGAATCACTACTAATCACATTACTATTGAAATTATCATTGTTTTTTCATGTACTATCATGCTATTTATTGTCATGAAAACTACAATGATGCTTGTATGCTTGTTGAGGGAAATGTTGTTGGAAGCTGCTAGCAAGTTGTTAGTCTAAGTGTAGCTAAATATGAAATTGTTGATATACTGAGTAGAGCTAATGTTTGAGATAAGTTTTGATGCTATAAATAAGCAAAGATTATTGTCGATTTGCAAAGTATATTTTTTGGTTTGATATTATTGATGTGCAGAAAGATAAGCATTACGTTGAGAAAATCTTGATTGAACATGTAGCTAATCACAGTGACTTTGTAGGATTGTTTGTGGAATTGGAACTTTACTTACATTTTGTTAGGAACTAAGAGCTTGCTATTATTTTAATAACCCTTGATCATATAGGACAATTTCTACTTGTGATATTTGGAGGTTTTTGCAGTCATGATGTCAATTTTTTGACAAAACATATGTAACCTTGGGTTTGATCCAGAGTATGAACAAATTAGGACAAAGTTCTAATATTTAGAGTAAAGCTTCCTAATGTTTTATATGACAGTATGATTGAGAGATGGTAAGGTTTGATAGTGGAATTTTTATGCAACAGTTGGGGAGCAAAGAATGTATCATCTGGTGTTAGTGTTTGTATGACTATTTATGAGCCTAGAGTTTCCATTAATGGTTGTAACTAGATGTTGAGGGTTTATCAATATGGTGATTGAGCATATCTGTTAAAAATTTATTGATGAACAAACATTCTATTGTAGTTCATTTTTGTATTGATATTGAGCATAGGTGTATCCAATCTAAAAATTGTGAAATGCGGTTTGGCGTGGTTACCTGTAGGGTGGAACCTTTAGGGAAAGTGGCAACTTGTTGAGTACGGTGTGTAACACCCTCTAGGGTAAATGTGCATATAAACAACATAATAGGAACATAAATACAATAAACATATCAGCCATAAAAATCCATATATATATCAGTACATTTGCACATGAAAATCAAGGGAATGAATTTTTCATTAATAAATGCAATGAACCAACCGGTGATGGGACTACCACGTTCCACCCGACCATAGATTGGGTAAGCAAAGTCTCTCTTCAGCTAATCGCCCCCATGCCATATTCCAAGCATGAATGTGGGACTCATAGAACACATAAAAAACACCAATCAATGTGGATGCCACCAGAGTTCTCCGCCTACACCGTGAGGAATTTGAGTTCCTTCTAGTCTCTCAGGTTTTACCATGCATCCACAGTCTAATCCAGGGATCACTAGGCCCTACACTGAGACATACTCTCTAGGCTTTACCGTGCATTCCATATCGAAATCACTAGGCCCAACAGAGAGAAAATCCACCTCTTGGCTTTACCGTATATCCCACCATTCATCGACAAGGATTCCTAGGCCCACTGAGGCACACAATCTGGATTTACTGCAACCCACAGTCTGGTTCAGGGGTTACTAAGCCAGTGGATTCGTGTATCCTCATATTGGTTCAGGGACCACTACCACCATGTGTTTGTCAATTCGGAGATCCACCCCACTCAGCTTCGAATCTAATCCGACCATCCCCCACAAAACGCATGAGAGAACCCATCTCATCAAAGTTATTAGGAAATGGTAAGGCTAGGTTGAAAATATTGTCACACTTGGATAAAGCCATGCCATGGTAGAAAATAAACACATTCAATCCCATGCATGCCAAATCTAGCAAGGAAAATACACATGCAAGTTGATACCTGCAATGAAGGTTGTTGTAGCTGCTTGATCCAGCCTTTCCCTACTTGATCTTTGCTTCCTCTCGCCTTCTTTTCCTTTTTTTCTCCAATACCAAAGTTCTCCAAGAAAACTCTAAGTGTCTAAGAGTATGAGAGAGAGAGAGAATAATGAGAGAGCTCCAAAGCTAAATTGACCAAATCTTGCCCACTGATCCTCATAAGCCTTTTTATTAATGAGGCCTCTATTTTCTTAATTTTTCATTATTTTCCTTCAATTTCCTCCTCACATGCAACATGTGACCTTTCACCTTCCTTTTCTCCTAATATCCATTATTTTCACAAATAAATGTGCCAAAATACCTTTTTGCCTCTTTAATGCCTTAGCCATTGCCTTTGCCAATTTCCTTAGCCATAAACAACCAAATGAACACCCCCCTAATATGTCTTGCCCACCATTCATCTTGGAATACATGTTCCATCATCCATGGTATTTATATATTTTACATGGAATTTTCACTAGGGCTGTTACAGGGTGGCAGGGTGGTGCAAGGAGGGAGAGTGGATTCTCCTTCAGGTTAGATCCTAAGAACACTTTAGGTTGGAAAGGTGATGCTAGGGTAGGTAGGAGCTCATGCCGAGTGTTAGATCATCCTTTCAATCAAATATGATAAAAAAATGGCGTTAGAGAATCCTTTCGGTTGGAGCTAGTGAATTAGGGAATTGGAGTGTCCTTCAGGTTGGAACTTGTAAATCAGGGCATTGGAGATCCTTCAAGTTGGAGCCTAAAAACTAGGGGGTTGAAGCCTTCTTTAGTTGATGCTGTAAATCTTGGAAGTTGGAGCTTTATAACCAATGTAAATTTTGAAGACCTGTGTTAAGAAGCATTCAATGGGTTTTCTCCCAGAAGGGTTTCCACCTAAAAAATTTTTATGTACTGTGTTGATGTTGTGCATTGGTGAATGGTGTTGTTGCTATTCATGTGTTTTGATGTTGATTTATGTTTGATATAATGATATTAATACTAAAAATTAACTAATTGAAGGAAATACTAATTCACCCCCTCTTAGTATTTCCAACAATTGGCATCAGAGTTGAGTTCCTTCAGTTGCAATGTAACAACTAAAAGACAGATCTAAGGAGTGCAAAGATGGGAAAGTCAAAGAAGCGCACATCCAAACGATCAAAGGAAGTCTTCGGTATTATAACAATCTCCAAATATGAAGAGAATCAAGTCGGTCTACCAGCTCCTGAGTCTGATGAAGCCAATTTTGAAATATGGGAATCTATAATGAAAGTCCATTTGCAAGCTCAAGGATATGCCAATATGGAAATATGTTGTTTTTGGAGACACATCTACCCATCATTCTAGAAGGTACAATATAAAATCCATGAATGTCATTCTTAGTGCTTTGCAAGACCCCATAAGAACCAAAGTTGATCAATGATCATAAGGAAAATGTCTTTGGACGAAGCTCCATGATCTCTACTCAAAGAAGCATGCACGTTATGATGAAAATGATGGTGATGATTATGGCTTAGATGAAATAGATGAAGAAGAAGAAGATCCAGTAATAGAATTGGAAGGAGAGTTCATTAGCACCCTATATGATATTAAAAAAGGAATAAAGAAAAATAAGGTACCCGAAGAAGAAGTTTCCCTTTTAAGACTTCAAGTGAAGGAAGTTGAAAAGAAAGAGAAAAATTTGACAAGACAATTAGAGGAATCAGTAGCAAAATTTAGTCAAAAGAAAAAGGAACTTGATGCATCTCTATGGAAATAAACAAACTTAGAAAGGAAATTCAAAGGTAGAAGGAACAAATGCAATATTTTAACAAAGAAATAGAAAATGTCACCTTTCTAAAAATGCAAGTAGAGGAAGTAGAAGAAAGAAGAAAAGTCTTGCAAAGTAGGTTTCAGGAAGATATTGCTCAAAATCAAAGAGTACTTGATGCTGCCCTTACTGAAATAGATAAGCTCATAAAAGAGCAGAAGGAGAAATTTTTTGGTGCGGAAAAAAAGATTCATGACATTACCCGATTGAAGATGAAGGAAAAAGAAACAGATGAAGCCCCATGCAATGAAGGCACAAGCTCCAAGCCCCCACAAAGCGAGATTGATGAGAAGGATGATAGTAGGATCCCTTAAAGGCCAAATTGAAATGAAGGACAAAAGAAGGTTAAAAATGTTGTTGAAGTTGAACCTTATTCAAGAAAGAATATCTTTAAAAGATCCTCAGGAAAATACAACTCATCTAGGTACCCTAGTTTGTTCAATGGTTATTGTTTCTAATGTTCTAACTTTGGGCATATGGCTAGGGATTGCAGAATGTAGCACAAGGATGATTACCAAGGATACTATAAAAACCCTAAAAGTAAGTTTGCAGGATCAAAGGACATGTTTCAAAATGACTTTTCTAGTAAAAAGTATATGTCATTTTCTCCATAATCCAAGTTCAACATAGAGTGTTTCAAATGCCACAACTATGGACATATAGCTCATGATTAGAGATACAATATGGAGAACTCTAAAATTAGGTACAATAAGGTTTGGAGAAGAAAGGAAAACAAAGATGAACATGTAAAAGAGGTATTTCCAGTGGTTATGCTCTCAGGTTTTGTAAAGTTAAAATATCATGATGAAACTACAATGGAAGATATTAAGGTTCAAGATGATCTAGTTATAGAGCTCATTCGCACTGATTCTGAAGAAGCCAACTTGAAGACTCCCTACCTTATGAATATTAAATAGGGAAGTATATGTAGTAGTTTTTGTATATTTGAACATCTATCTTTCATCAAATTGATAGATGGTAGATGGGAAGAACTTGTTAGATCAGGAAAATTAGTTAGCTTTGTGGAGCAACAAGTTTGAATAGAAAAGCCATGGAAAAAATTTCAGAAGTACTTAGGTGGAATCAACTATGGCAACCCATGTGAATCATAGTGATGAAAATGATTTATGGGGTCTATCATTTTCATGTTTTTAATTTGGGCTCGATCTTGGACTTGTACGTCATGGCCCCAATAAAATTGTTTTTCCACTCTTTCAGCGTAAAAAGAATTTGCATTCTCTAATAACCCCATCAATTCATAATGTGTAAGTTGTCCTCCTCCTCTCTAACCTCTATTTTTTTAGTCTTTGACTGGTTTTTGGATCTACCTTAACTTTGGGGCTCAACCTACTCTCTTCCCATTTTAGTGTTGAGGAGGATTTGTAGGGACCACCAACACGTACATTGGAATTGATAAACTCCTCAAGCTTGATGAGAATTGACTGGTTCAAATCTCATGGTCCCTTGTGAACATGGACCTTTCCTTTTGCATAGTTTCACCATTTCAACGAGCCTCGCATCTTCCATAAAATCCAATGTTTGATCGACGGTTGTAATCACACTAAAAAATTAATAAATTACGACTCATTGTCACTAATAGACCTCAATCTCATTCGAAGCTATGGGATTTGAAGAATCCACATATGTGTTCCAGGTTTATAAAACCACAAGCCAAAAGGGTTGAAAGGATATAATCGATCTCCTCACACCAAGCACATACATCACATTTATCTAGCCATTAATTCATACACATAGAAAGAAGTGAAATTAAGCGTCGAGTACATAAAATTACATAACACAGGATCAACACTATCAGGGATAATTTTATTAAAAAAACATGATTACATCTTAAGGGTGCTCTGGGCTTGATGGGCCCTCTCTACATCTAATGAGCGTCTCTTTCAATGACCAAAGGCTACATTTATAAAAATAACCATAATGATGATTATATCATGGAAATGATCTAATATAATCCCTAAAAGTGCTCAAGATCCCTAGAAATTAAGAAAAATCAATGCATTCGAGGAAACATTATCCTCATGGTCACGCCTACTTTCTAGAAGCTATTTTTTTTTGTTGCTTTCTTTAGGATGGGTCAATGCTCCTGCATCAAACTCCTAAGGCTCAAAAAATTATGACCTCCTATTCGTATGCATCTGGTATTCTTGTAACAACTTTAACTATTGAGTAGAGACAAGCCTTTGCAGTAACAAGTCTCTCTTCTTGCTATACAATACCTCACCAAACTTGCTCCTGAGTTTGGGCTTTTGGCATCTTCTTGGTTCTTTCCTATGGGACCAATTGAACACTCCTTTCTATAGGATACTACAAATCTTCTCACCTTCCTCTTCTATCACTTACATGAGAAAACAAATCTCTTTCCAGATATTCAAACAACTTCCACCTTCTTTTATTGCTTCTCCTCTAGACTACACGTAGGAATATTTTATACTCTAATACCACTTGATGAAAACGAATTATGTGGTCTATCCTTTTCATGTTTTTTATTTTGCCTTGATATTGGACTTGTGAGTCATGGCCCCACTAAACTGGCCTTTACATCCTTTCAACGCTGAAACGAATTTGCATTCTTAGGTCTTTGACTGATTTTTGGATCTGCCTTGACTTCGAGATCAACCTACTCTCTTCTCATTTCAATGTTGAGGGCAATTTGTAGTTGGGCCACCAACACATACATTGGCATCAATGACCTCCTCAAGCCTGGTGAGAATTGACTTATTCAAAGCTCATTGTCCCTTGCCAACATGGACCTCTCCTCTTGCATAGTTTCATCATTTCAACGAGCCTCCCATATTCCACAAAATACAAGGCTTGATTGACGGTTGTAAACACGTTGCAAAATTCAATGAATGATGAATCATTGTCACTAATATACCTCAATCTCATTTGAATCTATGGGATTTGAATAATCCACATATGCGTTACAGGTTTATGAAACGACAAGACAAAAGGGCTAAAAGGCAATAATCGATCTCCTCGTGCCAAGCACATGCATCAAATTTATCTAGCCATGAATTCATACACATAGAAAAAAGTGAAATTAAATGCCAAGTACAATTACATAACGGAGGATCAAAACTACTAGGGATAATTTTATTAGAAAAAAACATGATTACATCTTAAGGCCTCTCTAGGCTTGACGAGCTTGCTCTTCATCTAATGGGAGTCTCTTTCAATACGAAAAGGCTACATTTATCACAATAACCATAATGATGATTAGATCATGGAAATGATCTGATCTAATCCCTAAAAGTTCTCATGACCCCTAGAAACGGAGAAAAATCAATGCATTCGAGTAAACATTATCCTCATGGTCACACCTACTTTCAAGAAGCTAGTTTTTTCGTTTATTTTGTTAGGATGGGTCAATTCTCCTGCATCAGACTCCCAAGGTACAAAAATTTATGACCTCCTCGTCATATGCATCTAGTCTTCTTATAACAACTTTAACTCATGAGAAGAAACAAGCCATTGCAGTAGCAAATATCTCTTCTTGCTACATAATATCTCACCAAACTTTCTCCTGAATTTGGGGTTTTCGCATCTTCCTGGTTCTTTCCTCTAGAACCATTTGAGCACTCCTTGCTATAGGCTACTACGAATATTCTCACCTTCCTCTATTATCACCTACACAAAGAAAAAAAATCTCTTACCAGATCTTCAGTCAACTTGTACCTTATTTTGTTGCTTCTCCTCCAGACTACACGTAGGAATCTTCTGCGCTTTGATACCACTTGATGAAAATGATTTATGGGGTCTATCATTGTCATGTTTTTTGTTTGGCCTTGTTATTGGAACTGTGGGTCATGGCCCAACTAAATTGTCTTTTTCACCCTTTCAATGCCAAAACAAATTTGTATTCTTAGGTCTTTGACTTATTTTGGGATCCATCTTGACTTCGGGGCTCAACCCACTCTCTTCTTGTTTCGATGTTGAGGTTGATTTTTATTTGGACCACCAACATGTACATTGGCATCAACAAGCTCCTCAAGCCTAATGAGAATTGAATGGTTCAAAGTTCACGGTCCCTTACCAATGCAGACATCTCATTTTACATGGTTTAACTATTTAAACGAGCCTCCCATCTTTCAAAAAATTCAATGTCAATCTATGGTTGTAAAAACACTAAAAAATTCAATGACTGATGACTCATTGTCACTAGTAGACCTCAAACTCATTTGAAGATATGGGATTTGAATAATCCACACGTGTTGTAGGTTTATAAAACTGCAAGACAAAAGGGTCGAAAGGAAATAATCAATATCCTCACACCGGGAACATACATCACATTTATCCAACCATGAATTCATACACACATAAATAAACATAATTAAAATGGCAAGTACATAGAATTACATAACACAAGATCAAAACTATCATGGATCATTTTATTCAAAAAACCATGATTACATCTCAAGGCCTCTTTGGGCCTGACGAACCTACTCTCCATCTAATGGTTTCCTCTTTTAATGCCCAAATGTTACATTTATAAAAATAACCACAATGATGATCAGATCATGGAAATGGTCTGATGTAATCCATAAAAGTGTTCATGATCCCTAGAAACTAGGAAAAATCAATGCATTCGAGGAAACATTATCCTCATGGTCATGCCTACTTTCTAGAACATAGTCCTTTTGTTTATTTTTCGAAGGATGGGTCAGTGCTCTTACATCACATAACACATTAGGGGGAGAAAGGTAATGTATTATAGAAAACATCAAAGGAAGATAGTTGGTTAGGTGGAGATAGATAGCTAAAGGAAGAAAATATTTTTACAGGAAGTTAGAAGAAGATATTTCATCAAGGGAAGTAACCCTTTTCCGTTGATGTCAAATGGGGAGAGAAATCAGGAAAAGAAGATTATAGGCATTGAGTCAGGGGGAGAATGTGTTTCCATCAATGAAAAAGGGGGAGATTGGTGAATGGCGTTGTCATTGATGCCAATGTTGGTTCTTGAACACTCTTAAAAATTTTCTCGATTGATTGAAGCTCCAATGGTTAAGAGGCCTCGGGAAACCCTATATGGCCCATAATTGATGTGAATTTGGATTGAAACTCATTGTATTTGGACTTAGGATCATCCTGATATGATTTTTCGTGTCATGCCAATTATGATGGTATGTGGCACGTCTCCTAAGTTCTCATGGCTGAGGAGATACACCTATTTAAAGATCAACGCCCCACTTTTGTAAAATCCCCAAAAGGGAATGGTTTATTAGCATTTTAATTAAATTAAATTATGATGGGTCATTTAACCCAATGCTACTGAAATATTAAAATCATTATCCTCACCCAATATGTGACTCTCCAAGAAAATCAAGCAATTATAATGCTAAGGATGTGCATGTAGCCCCTAAGAATTGTCATTATATGGACCTAGTTGTAAATTTCAATGACTGGGATTAGTCAAATATCATATAAAATTAAAAACCTTGTTTCAAGGAATGTTGGCCCCTAAAAAAATAACAATAATAATAACAATAATTTTATTGGTCAAGCCTGGCTTTATAAAAATTCATCCTTTGCACTTCATGATCTTATCCTGGAAACATTGAAACTCTATATATACTAAACCATGAAGAGATCCAAACATATAATCAAAGAATTACCTGAAAAGAATACCATCTGGTCTTTGCAGTAAAAGCCATTATTCGTTCCATTCTGTGCAGAGGAGTTTTGGTTCATGTTATGAGCCTAGTACTGTAGATGAATTTTGATTTTGGTTCCATTATGATTCATGGTTTGAAGTATCGTTCAAAAGATTGTTATTTCATTGAAATTATTGGTAGTCGGTTCTTACTTTGAACCTCACAAAAGATATTATTGATGTTTTCTTTGTAACAGAGGTCATGATCGAGTTGTGGCTCGTTCAAGCATGAAAATGAGAAGATCGGGTTCTATGGTGTGTAATTTTGCTACATTTTTTGAAAAACCATTATGAATCAATTGCAACTCGGTTTGAGTGCAATCAATTTTTTCTCATTGTAGTTCATTCTGTGGTAAAAATATTGATGACTTGTTACACCAAGGATATATATATTAGAGACTGAGTGACATATCACTGAGTTTGTATCACATATAAACATTTTTTGGATTCATAAGACAAATGTTTAAAATTTGATTAGATTGTAATTACATTTTTGTGAAGAGTACATGCAACCTAATCCAGTCAAGCTTGCACTCACTTGCAATTTTTCGGAGCTAGTTGTTCTAGTTCAATCCCTGCTCTGATATTGACATATTCCATTACAATGAAATTTAGGTGATTTGGTTAATTGATTGGTTGTGGTATGTTCATAATTTTGCTGGGAAACCATATCTCCAGTTTGAGGAAAATAATGTAAAGGTGCGATCTGTGAGTAAAAGGAAACCAATATATTGAGCAAATTGGGGAGTGTAATGTATATAACATGTTGGTGAAAAATTTCAAGAAGTGAGGATCCAGGGTTCGACCTAAGTTTTTCATCAAAGGAGTTCGTCGTAGTCTAGATTTTCGCTAACATTTTCACTCCCTTTTGAACAAAAAGGAGCGTCTCACCCGAGGTGTGCAAGAACCAGTGGAATAAATAAGGGATCCAGATCAGTGGTAGAAAACTAAGTCTGTCATGCTATTATTTGCATCATTAATTATCTTATCATCCCACACAGCTACTCATTATCAAGACATATATTCACAAAAGGAAAGACAAATATATCATATATTTAAAATAAATATGAAATTTTAAAAGGGACATACAAAATTGAGCCAATTAACACAAAATTTCCCTAGAACACATTTTCTTATTAATATAACCCAACCATTACAAGGGGGAGCCATACAACCTTGTGTGATCTTAGTAGATCAAACCGCACTACACCAGACCTTATAAACCATATACAGGAATCAAAACTCTGCACAAATTATATAATCCTATAGGCAATTATCAACAATGATGGAAAACATGTGGATCAAAGGTTCTATCTATTAGTTGATCGATTGATTCATTCCTTCATTCAATATTTCATGCCTGATTTGTTCCTCTACATCTTCTTTTATAAGCTTGCTTGCTTCATCTGGTCCTCGCAGAGATTCCTTGATCCCGACTTTGGTTTGGTCCACTTTGACAAAATCTTCGTACCTTTTTATTTTCTCCTCTTGATTCTTTCAAAATTAGTCTGACTTTCTTTCACAAGTGCATTTTCCTTTTTTTTCAAGTTGATCAAGTCCCAACATTTACTTTACTACCGCATTCATTTTTTCAATGATCTGCTTATGGTGGATTTATCGATTTTTTCTCCACAACTATTATGCGAGCCTGTTTTCCACATTTCTCCAAAAAATGAAGGACCCAACAGGCCCCAAACACAATCTATTGACTCGCCCTCGAGTCAATTTTCCACTGGTGCATTTCATTGCTTACAACTGTTTCTCCTTCAAACGAAGGACCCAACTCTAGTACCATATTCAACACATTATCTTTGAAACTTGTGTAGGCAAAAACAAAAACATTCCATGTTTATAAAATAGTAGAGACTTAGACCATAAATTGTGTAATGGTATCAACATTAATCCTAGTGGGATGAGATTGGATGATCTCCGGGAATTGTCCATTGACATTCGCAGTGAGAGCCTTCAAGGTGACAAAGTGACACTGCACAATGGGATGAAGGTCATGAAGCACTCACTTGGTGACCTTTGAGGCATCTTTTATCTGGTTGATTTGAGCATCCAACACACCTTCTTACGCCAATAGCTCCTTTTGTTGTTCCAGATAGGAGATGCTCATAGCGTGAGCAAAGAGCTGCTTGAAATTTTCTCGAAGTGGATATATGGGCTGACTCTTCCTCGAAAGAACACCACTCCAATGAGAGACTTGACTGAAAATACCATGAGATTCATAAAATATGGAAGGGTATATTTTACTATCGATGTTGAAATGATATCTTGAGAAATCTTCTCACGATATTGGGTAGACTAATCTAGGAGTGCCTGGGAAATTTTACTAACAGTAGCCTTTAATTCTTGATTCTGCGCAACTAACATCAAGCAAGCCACTTCAACAAAGTCACAAAGTTTGGTAGGGGAATAGTCGGCATAGACTTCAGGATCTTCATTAACAAACTCGGTAAGGGTGGGCAACATGGACAAAAATTTGGTACTCATATCTAAAATTTGATGCTCCAACTGGGATTTGTCTTCGTGCAACTGATCACGCTTGCTTGTAACCATGGTGAGCTTCTGTTGATTTTGATCATATGTGGTAGAATGGTATGTACAAAATGATTCCACATGAAATAAATGGTCTTTGAGCTTGGTAACCAAGGTGTTGGGCCGTGAATACGACCACTTTGTAACACTTATTTCATCCATTTTTACTCTTCTCTATTATATCATTTGTTATAATTTATCATTTAAATCCATTTTATAAATGATTTATGCTCTTATGGATGAATATTATTTATCTTCCTTTATTTCTAATAAATTGATGATTATGAATTATTTTATCAATGATAGTTTTAATAAATTGGTTATAACATTATTCGCCATTTTTAGCCTCCAAGATAATTTCCAGATTGAAGATTTGATTATTAAAAGTGCCAACTCAGAAATACGCTGGAATAAGAAGTGACAGTTTTGCGGTTGAGATTTTGAGCAAATGAAGAAGAATATGGAAAATCTCGAACATGGGTTTTGTCCAGAACAGACCCAATTAACTTTTTTAAAGAACGGTTTGCCCAAATTCGACTTTTACTGAGAGAAACGCAGGGTTCTTTGAGCAAGATTTTCTCAGATTTGCTGTTGCAGCCGTCCTCCAAATCTCAGCTGCAAAGCCAAATTCGTCTTGCTCTTGTTAAGAGATGGATGGAAATATATCTTCTTGTTGATCAATTGGTTGGAAACAATCCAATTTTGTAATAATGATCATATTGTAATTATCACAGTTGTAACCACTCTCTGCTCTCTTTGTATTTAAATCAGAACAGAGATCAAAGAGGGAGATGACTTTGGGGACGATTAATTTAGAGAGAGATGATGAATTTAGAGATGGAGAATTGAGGATTCAGACTTAGAGATTCAAGAATGATGATGGATTATTCATGATAGGATAGGAAGAAGAAGGGATTGTTGCATGTTGTAATTCTCAAGCTTTTGTTGTTGTAATGATTTCACAATTTGAGGATGAATAAATAAAAGGGTTGTTGTACATTCTTCTCATCTGAAGTAGCCCAGCGGCATCTGCTGGCAGCTAAGGGCCTAGCCTCTGGTGGAGTATGCTGCTGTTGTATTATATCTTTCCAATTTCCGCCATGTGATGGTTTGATTTAGTTCCTATTTCTTTGAATCGTATTGCCTTACAATTTCATGTTTTTGCAGCGAGCTGTTATAATATTTTATGAAATTGTTTTATTGCACAAGTTGAGATTGAATCGTGTGGCTATTCTTTTCCATCATAACAGAGATTATTATCCTTCTCAACGTATATTGTTATGCTGCTCATTTCAAATATAAAGCTTCGCCGTTCCATTTCAATCATGGTTTCATTCCATTTGTTGTTCCGTTTGATTGATATTCATTACAGATTGTTGTTCAATAGGATTGGTTATTCGATTCCTTTAATTCCAATTTGTTGTCCATTTACTTTGCTGTTCATTTCTGTTGATTAATTGCAAGAGTTTGCTTTTAAAGAGTTTTCCTAGTTTACTTTCAATAGCAGCTTCAGTTCAATTTCGATTTCCTTTTAATTGCTTTAAAGCAGGATTGTCAACTGTAGAGAACATTGGTTATTGCTTCCTCGTTC
The DNA here is from genome assembly GCA_000404065.3 of Pinus taeda. NCBI lineage: Eukaryota > Viridiplantae > Streptophyta > Pinopsida > Pinales > Pinaceae > Pinus > Pinus taeda. The sequence goes on from APFE030802866.1 coordinate 85,530, forward strand.
TCATATTGATTGTCTTGTTCCAGTTTGATTTTAATTGCATCAATTTCTAGAGGAATGAGTTATTGCTACTGTATCCTCGATTGATGGTTGTTTGAGTGAATGATTTAGTTTAGAACATTTCAGTTTCTCGCTGTTCCAATTAGATTTTGTTTCCAGCTTTCATTTACTTTGGATTTTAAGCACTATAATGCAAAACATTACTCTTGAGTAAATCGCTGCCTCAGACTGAGTACACTCTTGAAATAAAAAGTCGTCCCTGGGTTGACAATTAATGTGAGGTAATTAGGAGTTAAAAAGACACCTTTTTATCGCTCCACACAAGGATCAAATGAATTGAAACAATTGTGAACTAGGCAATGTGTGAAGATCATTGGCTGAGAGGGTATTCAACAATGGAAACCTAGCCTATAATAGTTATCCACTAGCAATTGATTTTTTTGATTGACCTTGTGGAGAAGACTCTCGATCCTGACTATGCTCCTTATAAATATCCTGGTGGAGTTTTAACATAACAGGTGTTGGAAAAAGAGAAGCAATGTCTTGCTTCTATGCAACAAAAGGACTCGCCAAAAATTTTTAGGGTCACAAATGAAGGTAGCGACTTTCTCATTAGAAAGGGTGGAATTGGGTGGTGATAAAGGGTCAGACAATATGGGAACAAATGGCTCAAGAATTAGTGGCAGTGGTAGTGGAGGAGGGGTAGCATATAGAGGTGATACGATAAGAGTGACGATGGTTGGTTCAGTGTCCATCTCAGTAGTCTTGTCAAAACTGGTATCAGAATCAGGTCAGTAAGAAATGGTTTCTTTTGAAGTATTTGGCAATGAATTAGGGGTATAATGCGGTGAAGGTGGTTAATATTTAGTGATGGGAATGACACGCTAATCATAGCTACAATACCCTCATTCATGAGATCAATGAGGCCAGATGTGGTGAGTTTGGGATGTTTACGGGGATGACAAAGGGAAAGCGTTGCGGGGTTGGTGAATGGAGGAAGAGTGGAAGAAATGGTTGGTGGCACAACAAACATAGGTGTAATAGCATGAATAGTAGTAGCTTGACAGACTAGGGAACCTACCCTATCCAAGTCATGTGCGTTGAAGAGATACATTCTTGCATCTTCTTTAGTAGTGGCTAGAGGTCTTCATTGGTATCAACAAATCATTTCCAAGATGAAGATGAGACATCCTCAACAAAGTCATTAGGGTGCATAGCATCAAATGAATATATAACCTCACCATCACTTTGCATGGCTATGATCCCAGACCATGACAAGAATTCGTTGTGAAAGGTGGCCCCATTGAGATAAAATGGAAATTTCCGCATCAAGAAGGTTAAAGGATTGATGGTGAATGACCAAACATAGGAGTTGTTTTGATTGATTCAAAAACATATCTGATGTGAATAGTAGTCAAGCAACGAAAGAGGCACTCTGAAGACATTGCGGTTGATGGCAAACATTTTTTTGTACCATTGCTCGAAGGAAAGCTCATTAAAGTCTCGATTCGTTGAATCTTTAGTATTATGCTAGGGGGCATAGCCATAAGCAAGTGACTTATCATCAATAACATGTGCTAGATCTCTTCCTTCATGTGGGCACCATTTGAACATAGTGAGAGGAATGAGAGTATACCCAAAAATAAAATAGGCTGCCCTAGCATGAACATCTTCGCTAGCTTCAAATAACTCATTAAGTAGGTACTTGGACCAATTTAGTTGTTCCCCTTTCATGCAGGCCTCTGTGACAGAGATGGCATCGAGTGAGCATTCCACCCTTGTATAGTGTTGCATGAGCTTACTAGTTATAATATGATAGGCACGATTGATTGGTTGATTATTGATCAATTCAATGACTACTCCTTCCTCTTCCTTTGAGTGCCATATTTCGTATAAAGGTTATTCGTACCATATTTATTGCCCTGTTTCAAAACCTTCTAGAATGTTGTAGCAACATCAGAGCCATAAGTGGATAACCCTATGAGCCTGTGAATATCGTGGATGTGGATCAGATATTCTTGATCCAACCACAATGAACCTCCATGAAGTTGACTAATTAAGAACTTAGTGCATATCATGACCTCTCTTGTGGTACCAAAAATAGGTAATTCGGGCAAGATTAATAAGGAAGACTTCTTCAATGGGCAGAAGTCGGTTTTGATTTTAAGGGAAGAGTGAGCACCGATTCTCACATTAGGTTCCATGAAGACATATGTGCGAAGGGAATGGAATAGAACATGGTATAATAGGTTATGATCGACCAGGGTAGCTTTGTTATACTTCCCTAGGAGATCATCGATGGCATGAATACGAGAGTCTATGGAAAAGAGGAAAATGACTTTTTTAAACGAACGATCCATAACTGTAGAATGATGGCTATAAATTAAGTCAACAGGGGGGAAACAACAAGACAGAGACTTAGAGGAGGATGACACAAAGGCCAAGATGAAAGACTCGAGAAGCTCTTAGGTGGAATTACATGCAAAGGACAAATAGCGAGGGTTATATATAAATGCAGTATAGAAGTTTGAAATGACCTAACCGTTACCCCATAAATTCGCTTTAGACCTGAAATCCTCCATGATTATGACAAAAACCCTTCAACTTGACCTTAATACTTAAATGACCGACGAAAAAAATTAAGAATTAATAAAAAAATCTTATGGAAATATGAGTAAATCAAATTGTGAATCAACTACGATGAAAATGGACTTAATGGCTAAAAATACAGGTATTAATGGTAAATTAAATGAAATGACACTACAAGACCTCCCCCACCACAATTACTTGTGGTGGGCTGCAACTAAAAGGTTTTATTGACACAATAAACAAAAGAGACTGAATCTAACTAAATCTAATGTAATTGAAAAAAGGAAGATAATATAACTAAAAGTGATGAAACTATCCTAGAAACCTAACTAATACTCCCTTTTCAGAGAGTGTTTAAAAAATGAAGTTTATGGTCCAAAGTAGGGCTTCAGGCATGCACCATTCACCCAACCAGGAAAAAGGATACCATCCAACTAAGCAAGTTTGACAGTTCCCGGGTCTCGAATCTCCACAACGTAAAACAAGCCAAGCCAAAGAATTTGTAGCTTACCAGGATGATTTAGATATTTGTTGTCATAAAGTAACACACAATCTCCATTTGTCTCTATTTTTCGACGATATGATGGAAATATTCGAGGAAACATTTTTTATCCAGTTGCCACAACCCTTGCAATCTATCCAGGATAAATTCATCTTTCGACATCATGGTAGCATGAGAAATAAAAATATTAGGGACTATGAATTATGTTGGAACCACTGCTTCTCTTCCATAAACCAATTGAAAAGGTGAATACTTATGAAATTGCTTAGTTATAGTGCGATAAGCCCATAAAATTGTTGGAATCCTTTCATCCCAGTCACCCCTATTTGCAGAACAAATTTTAGTAAGTCATTTCTCCAATATATTATTAAAATCATCAATAGTTCCATTTTCCCATGGGTGATAATAGATACTCTTTTGATGTTGGATCATGAAATTCTGCAACATCTTCTGAATTGTCTCATTAATGAAGTAAGAACTTTGATCACAATTAAGGCTTCTAGGATAACAAAACCTGACGATGATGCTCTTGAAGATGCATCATATAGTTGTATTAGTGGTGCAATCTTTAACAAGATTTTCCTCTGCCCAACATGTCAGATAAAATGTTGTGGTAATGATATATCTTTCATGGGAATGACTAGTAGGTGGGTTGACAAGTCCAAAAAAATCAACCGCGCATTCTTTGAATGCCTCAAGTGCCTAAATTGGATGCATAGGAAGTTCATCTCGATGAGATCATCGACCAACCCATTGGAAAACATCACACTACTTTGCATATTTCTTGGCATCCTTGAACAAGGTTGACCACCATAAACTAGCTTGTAAGACCTTTCGAGCAATATTTTTTCCTCCAATATGGCCTCTTGCAATGCTTGCATGACATTCCTATACAAAATTGTCCCTCTCATGATCTAATACACATATTCTCATAATATGATTGAGCCCAATTTTATATAATTGTCCGGCATTCAGTTGATAGTCGGCGGCACAAAAATCCATATGCTGCTTTTGAGTGGATGTATATTCATCAAGACACTAACCTATTTTGAGGAATAATGCAATATCTTCAAAGTAATCGAGAACTGCTTCAATTCAAAATAAGTGTGCATTAGGAAACTAATCATCAATTGAACCTCCCGATTCTCTTAATTCAAGGTGAGATAGATGATCAAAACCCACATTCGATCTTCCCAGCTTGAAAATGAATTCAAAGGTAAATTCTTGGAATAACAGAGGTCAATAACATATTATCCCTTCGAGCACATGTTTATTAACTATATACTTCAGAGCTGAATGGTCTGTAAAAAATTTAAATGGGCCCCCCAATAGATAGTGTCAAAACTTCTAGAGTGAGTACACTATAGATCTTCCCTTTCTGTAGTTGTGTAATTCTTCTCCATAGTAGAAAGTTTTATACTAGTGAAATAAATGGGATGATCCATTTTTCCTTCTCTTGGTTGTGCAAAAATATCCCCTAATGCAATCCTAGATGAATCTATATGAACACGGAATTCTTTATTCCAATTGGGACAAACCAAAATGGGTTCACTTGCAAGTTTCCCTTTGAGAGTGTCAAAGGTAGAATCACATTCAACAGACCAAACAAACCGTTCATATTTCTTTAAAATATCCTCTAATGGTGCAATGATTAATGGATAATTATGGATGAACCGGAGATAATATCTAGTGCATCCTAGAGTTGATCACAACTTCTTCATGGTAGTTTGTGGTGGCATATTCAGTATTACCACAACTTTGGCAGGGTCCACATATACTCCTTCTTTGCACACTATGTGACCCAAAAATGTTCCAAATGGGACAACAAAAATATATTTCTTTTAATTTAAAAAGATTTGAAGTTGCTTGCATCTATAAAACATAACTCTTAGCAAACTAGAATGTTTCTTTATCAGACTGTAGATTGTCCAGTAATCCATGAAAACCTCATGAAACTTGTGAATGTACTCTTGGAAGGTAGCTATCACAATTCATAAAAATACAACAAGATCATTCTTCAATTTGAATGGCATGATATTGTAAGCATAAGAAACCCATTTGGTCATGAACGTAACTTTCTTCTTCTCTTCTTCTACAATCCTGACTTGGTGATAACCAGAAAATCCATAAGTGAGATAATAAGCCTCATTTCCAACAAAATTATCCAAAAATTCATCACTAAAAGGAGTGGGGAATTGATTATGTACAAAAGCATTATTAAGGATTCTATAATCAACACACACCTTGATTTCCTAGGAATCTTTCTTATCTTGGATGATAATTGGACATATCCATTCAGTCTCATCAGCTAGGAATATAAGTCTTGCATCCAACATCTTGTCAATCTCCTTCTTTACCTTTTCCTTCACCCTTGGATTTAACCTATAAGGTTGATTCTTGAATGGTTTTGCATTCGGCTTCAAATCTATCTTCATCTCGCCCATATCTCCTTTAATACCTTTTAATTCAAAAATTGAAGCAGGGAAAAAATCTTCATATTACTTAAGAAAATCAAAAACTTATTTAGTAGTCTGCTTGTCCCAATAGTCACCAATGGAAGCAAGTTTGGGTTTTTCTTCAGTCCCAAAATGTATCTCTCTCTTTTTTTTTTGCAGCTTTAGCGGATGAAAATGTGGTGCATCTATAATAGGCTCTTCCTTTATCCCCCTTTCTCCTTCATATTATTTAAAGGACAAGTGCCTTGATTCTTCTAAGTCATTATCGGGTTCTCTATTAATTTTAGCACAAGCTACTGCTTCATGGAAGCTCAAATCATATTGATGTGCAAAATATCCATATCTTCTTCATTCTACCATAGTGTTTTTAAATTGGAATAACACCCTTTTAATATCTTTTAAAGCTTCATCTATCTTTGCATCAATATCACAAAATGAAAAATTCTTGTAGAATTGATCAATCATTATATTCCAATCCATTGTTTGTCTCTTCAATTACTCCTTCAAATACTAGTCTCACAAAATAATACCTAATGTATGAATAAACTGATGTGTCCACATCACAACTGGTAAGCCATTGTCTATCCTGGTGGAACAACAACTCTATACATGCTTTTGCAGGGTGGTACATCCGTCATAAATAGGAATCTTGATGAAGGTATTCTTTGGAGTCAAGAACCTATGTACCATAGTACTTTTAATAATATCCCAATCACGAAATTAGTCACGATGGGTTGTCCATCATATTGTGGCAGTTGCTTGCAAGGAAACATTCATTAGAGATATATTTTCACCCTCTTCTATTATGGAATCAATTTCTTGGATAATATTCACCATAGGTTTAGTACCATTAAAAACAGGATAATTGCATACCTCAGTACCAACCCAACTAAGGCATCTAATAGTTGCACAATTTCACGAATGAATCTTTTCACCTCCTTGCTTCCAATCATCCATCACAACATCTGAACCTACCTATATACTTTGAACATTTCTCCAGCTGATAGATCCGACAATTGTCAGGTTAATATAATCCTCCCTTTTCCCAACAGTGAGTTGATATAGTTGATATAACAAATTTAATTATTCAACATCATTTACAAGTTTAGAAAATATTGGGCCTTGATATGGATCCAATGGTTGCATGAATTGAACTCCATCGACTTCAAAGGTCATATTTTCCTGTTTGAGACCAATGACTGCATAGTTTTCAAATGCCCATTAAATTCCCAATAAGGATGGATATGGATCTTTGTCACCCAAAATGTTTATTACTTCAAAATATTCATAAGTATTAACATCTGCAATACATCATCAACATCTTCTAATCTCCTAGTAGGTAGAATACAATATTGATTTTCCATTCACAATTGAATTGGTGAAAAAATTAATTTGGGTTTCCTGAGTGCCTCCCAAGTTTTTCTTGGAAAAATGTTGACACCTGAGCCGAGATCTAACATGGAGTCCTAGATTTGATATCCAAAAATCTAAGAATCAACACAAAATTCTCTTCTTGTTCTCTTCTTATTTCGCTGAAATTTCCTAGAATGCCTTTTAGGAAGATTAATAGAAATAGTCTCTTTTGAGAATGGATCATCCTTCACAGTGGATTTTAATTTCTTACACAACTGACCAATGAGTTGCTCATCATTCCTAATCTACATAAATAACTTAAGTCGTTCTAATATTGGTTGGGATATCTCTTGCAATGGTCTAAGACTTTTAGTCTACACATGTTCTTATTGTTCAATTCAGGGATCTTGAGAAGAAATAGATTTCCGGAATAATTCAACCACATATCGATTATATTCTTTCTATTGATTGGGGTCATAGGATATTTTTGGTGACATTGGCCTTATGACAGTTGGTTTCTCAAAAGTTCCAACATCAACCCCAGTTCTTTTTCCTTCTCTTGTCACAATGTTAATATTTGGCTACATAATTGATCCTAGTTCTCGTGGTTCAACATTAATCAGATTTGGCTCCCTTCATCTAGTTACACTCTTCTCAGTGGGAAATAAGCCCTAGAAAATATTCCATAGCATGTGTTTTCACTCGACAATGTGAAAACCAATGTCTTCTAGGCATTGGACATTCCCTCACGACATGACCTTCTTGGTCATAGTTATAGTATATGACTGGGCCTCTTCCTCCTGTCCTCCCTCCCCTAGATGCTCCCTCCTCCTCCTCAAGGAGATTCATTAACTCAGAAATTTGTACGATCTAGGAAATCATCCAATGCATCTAAGTACCAACAATGATTCGTATGATGTGTGGGTGATCCAAGAAATTCCCAAAATATATTGTTGGGTACATTGGAATACTTCTGTAGAATGGGATATAAACTGGGTGAATGGGACATAAACGGGGTGAAGGAACTACAAATTTCAAAAAGCGCATTCATATGCATACCTTGATGAGGAGGGAATGCTTAATATTGAGTCTGATCCTGGAAGGGAATTGCTGAAGAAATATGCACAACTCCATAATTGTGTGATAGCGGTAGAGGAGCTCCGATAGGTAGGCTAGATCATCCCTGACCCTTAAGCCACAAACATTCCATGACATGATGCCCTTCGACTTGGAAATGAGTGCACCAGACTTGAGGTCTCATGGGTCATGTAGGAGCAAGATACTTCAATTTGTAAGTAATGTTGGAAATTTGGTCCTAAGCTCTCGTAATAGTAGTGTCAGTGGAAGGGGTGCGTAGTTTATAATCCCGAGGGATCCCTCCATTATTTCAATTTGCATCACCTCTTCCAAAGAATCCTACAACATGTCAATATTCTACTATGATAATTAAATCCTAGTCATTGGTAACAAATCCTTAATAACGTAATCCCTCTAATGATGGGAATCAATGGCATAGGATAGCTTAATAATGGAACATTTGAATCTTTTCATAAACTGCCAAGCATAGTATCCCTCCCTTTGTCTTATATCCAATAGTTTTGCTAGACCTTGGTGATTATACTAGGGTACCTTAAATTCTTGAAGAAATTATTGTTTAACTATATCCATGGTAGCATTAGGCTTTGCATCAATCCACTTAATAAACCATTGAAGTGCCCTATATCTTATAGTTTGGAACTCAATAATTTTGGTGGCATCAGGATTTTGTTGAGCCCTCCAAACATAGATACAAATGTTGTTCAACATCTTCACCACCTCATCCTAAAAATTCTGGGTATTGGGTAAGTGATCCAACCATATTTCCATCCATGATTGATTGTCCAGTCTGAACAATTTTAAATCCCTTGGAACCCAACTGAAAGTGATTAACTGAACTTGTATGAACACCACTACTGGAACTACTTCCTCCACTAGAACTATTGACACTATATTTAGAATGTACTTGCTAAAATTTTATAATATTGCATAGTTTAGAAAAAAAATGATTAGTGTTTTGATACAATACCAGAGGGAGGTTAGGGAGAGGAGGAGTTGTATCGCTATGTTGCAAGCTATCACCAGTAGGAGTTGTTGAGAATGCAACACATAAATCCTAATTTAATTTTGTCCTTGAATTAAATTAGGAATAAAATTGTAATTCCACATCACAAGACAACTTGTACGAGTTAACTAAGTTAATTTGACTTATTTGGCTTAGTTAATTCGAGTTGAGGGTATAAATTGAGTCATGTAGAGTGTCTCCTACTTTTTAGGATCCCTGGTTGAGTTTATTTTGAATTGTAATTAATTAATTCATTTTAACTGAGCTAAAGTTGGTTAAACTAGTTCCAGCTGATGGAGGAACTAGAAGGAGGTGAGACACTAGGGTGTTGCTTCATGTATTCAACTAGTTACCTGATGATTCATTCATAAATAACTCATGCATGTCAGATATGAGAGTTACCCAGTTGATATTAGAGTTGAAGGGTAGTGTACTATCAGTTGTACAATCATCTGAATTGTACATTTGGTGCATGCAGTGAGAGGAAGGCCTATAAGGATTGCACATTTCATATTGAGGAATTTCCCTAATTTATATGGGATAATTCCCAAGGAAACAATGCAAGGAAATAGGGACTTGGGAAAACCAAAATTTGGCTAAGTATTGGCTTAGGCTAGTCTAGGAAGTTGTGAGATAGATAGAGATAGTGTAGAGGTTGCTCGACTTTAGAAAAGCATTTAATATTCTCATATTTTATAACTAATGCAATATACAGATAGTAGGGGTTTTAGCTATGTCATTCCCCATAAAATTGGTGTGTAATGTTTTGATTGATTTATTTCTCTTGTATGCTTTATGATTTCATGATTGTTTAATTATTTCCGCTGATGAGTAGAGTAGATTCAAGTCTATTGTTTTAGTAAATTACAATTAGCAGTTTGAATCTACAAGGAAAGTCTGCATGGTATTGGAGTAGAAATTACTCTAGAAGAGGTGAATATGAATTTGTCTTTTGCAGGTGAAATTGAATTTGAAGTACCATTCTTCAGAACCGACAGAATGTCATTCTACGGATTGAGACTCGAACATTCCCTTGAGGGTAGTTCAAAATATATGTCTTGGAAGGACGTGATGGAGGCAGTGTTGGAAAACAAACGGCTGAAGGAATTCATAGACAATGATACTCCTAAACCTCCAACAACAGATGCTCAAGATCTAGCAGAGTGGAAGAAATGTGTTGCAAAGGTGAGAAGGATCATTCTAGAAGGAGTTTGGTATCATATTGTCTCAAACCTCCATGGGAAGGATACACCATATGCAATGTGGCATGCCTTGATCAAATTTTTTCAAAACAACAATGACCACAAGAAGTTGGAACTTAAGGACAAGCTTCAGAAGATTAATATGGAGAAGGGTGATACAATACCACAATACTTGAGCAGATTCATCGAATGTCATGATGAGCTTGGGAGCATCAGTATTACAATTGTTGAAGATGATCTAGTCATCCTAAAACTTCTAGGCCTTCCCAAGAGTTGACACAACTACCAAGATTCAGTAAATGGGAGGGAGCATCTAACAAAGTGGGTGCATTTGTGATCCACTTGGTGCAAGAAGAGATCAGGCAGAGCACCAGAGATGGAACTTCATCCAAGCTTGATGATGAGGAGAACTGTGCCTTAGCTAGAAAGGTGAAAAAAAGGGAAAGGAAATAGATTCCAATCCAGAGGAGATTCTAGCCAGGGCGGCAAGAAGAAGGACTTGTCGAAGATTAAATGTTTTCACTTTCTTGAGCCAGGACACTATGCCATGAAGTGTTCGCAAACGAAGGCCGACAAGAAGCCCTTCAGGAGGAGCGGAAAGTGAAGCTTTTGCTTCACAATTCAAGTTTGATTTCACCCTCATTGCTTTCATGGTGGCATCGGTGATGGGTAATGCGTGGTATCTAGATAGTGGAGCCTCATTCCATATGAACGACAACAAAGAATTTTTTAGTGAATTTGAGGAGGAGGACCTACACATGCACATAGACATGGGAGATGATGGAAGGTATAGCATGACTGACATCGGTACTGTTAATTTTCAGAGGGAGTCTAGTTATCCTCTCATATTAAAATATGGCATGTATGTTCTAGGTCTGAAGAAGAATTTAGTTTCAGTTACTATGTTGGAGGACTGTGGCTACAATGTGATATTTAGAAAAGCACATCACATAGCCTTAGGACAAGTGAAGCAGATCAGGGTTCATGTGAAGAACCTCTACAAATTGGATGTAGAATATTGTGCAACATTGAGCACAAAAACAGAAGAGGTGCAAAGCCAAGACATTAGTGAGTTATGGCATAGAATAGTGGGACATCTTCATCATGGAGCTTTGAAGATCATGCAACAAATTTCTATAGGACTTCCCAAGGGTGCACTAGAAAAGATAGATACATGCAAAGGGTGTACATTGGGGAAGTACGCAAAATACACATTTCATGAAAAGGACAGTTGAGCACAAGAGATCCTTGAAAGAGTTCACTCAGATGTGTGTGGACCATTCTCGATGGCCTCCATGACCAAGCAAAATTATTATGTAATATTTGTAGATGATTTCTCACGTAAGTGCTGGATTTTCTTCATGCAGAAGAAAGATGAGGCGTTCTTTAAATTTTGTGAATTTAAAGCACTTGCTGAGAAAGACGCTGGCAGGAAAGTGAAGGCTCTTAAGAGCAACAACGATGGAGAATATGCATTGAATGAATTCGATAAATTTTGTGCATCAGAAGGCATTTGACGGGAGTTAATAATGCCCCATAACCCATAGCATAATGGGGTGGCTGAAAGGAAAAACATAAATTGTGGGAGATGCATGGGAGATGTTACGTGACCAGGGCATACCATTGCACTTGTGGGCTAAAGCATGCAACATAAATGTATATGTGCAGAAGATGAGTCCTCATCAGAATATCGGGATAAGTACACCAAAAGAAGATTTTTTAGGTAAGAAACCATATGTGGCACACTTTGGGATCTTTGGTTCATCAGTTTACTATCATGTTACTAAGGATGAAAGGAAAAAGCTAGAAACGATAGTTTAGTCAAGCATATTTGTGAGGTACATTGATACACATCACAACTATTGGGTGTACCTTCCATCACACAGGCCGATAACAATGGTTTGTAGAGATGTGAAGTTTGATGAAGAGAAGGTCATGAGATGTTACGCTGAGAGGGAGCTTTTGTTACATGCAAATGAAGAGATTTTAGCTCCAAAGGAAGAACCTCAAGATGATGTGGAGCAGCCACATGCAGAGGAGCAGAGAATGGAAGCAACCACTCATGTAGAGACTTTCAGAGATGAAAGGAATCACACCAGAGAAGATGACAGATTGATGCATGATACTAGAGAGAATGTGGGAGAACCCACATCACAACAAAGGAAGAGGAGGTCACCAGATTGGTACACTGGCTACATGGCTCTGATGAGCAAGAGTGTAGAGATTGAGCCATCCTTATTCGAGGAAGAAATGCATAAAATATTATGGGTTGATGCCATGGTATAGGATTATGAATCCATTATCAGAAACAGTTGCATGTGTGAAGACACAGGTGAGCATTGTATAGATTGAAACAAGTACCCTGGGCTTGGTACATCAATATTGATAGCTATTTCACCAGGTTGGGCTTCACCAAAAGAAAAGCAAATGAAAATATTTACCATATTGTGGTTGAAGGTAAATTATTGATTATAGTATTATCTGTCAATGATTTAATTCTAATAGGTGATGAGAAGCTAGTAAAATCTTGCAAAGAGGATCTTACAAGAGAATTTGAGATGAAGAACTTGAGGCTCATGCATTATTTATTGGATATGGAAGTATGGCAAGGAGACGAGGAACTATTTGTCTCTTAGGGAAATTATGCCAACGAGATACTAAATAAGTTCCACTTGGAGAGCAGCAAACCCATAAAGACTCCTGCAGCAAAGAATTGGAGGAAGGAAGATGCTACTTCAGGTCAAGTAGTGGATGCTACTATTTAGAGGCATCTTGTGGGTTCACTTATGTATTTGGTGAACACACGACCGAACATATGTTTTGTAGTCAACCAACTTAGTCAAGCAATGGTTAAGCCAACCAAACTCTATTGGAAGAAAACTAAACATGTGTGGAGATATCTCAAAGGCACCACTCAGTTTGGTCTTTGGTAGAGATGGACAAAGGCAGTGAAGATTCAAGGCTTCACAGATGCATATTGGGCAGGGAGTCCATCATAAAGAAAGAGCACATCAGGGGGAATCTTCAGTATTGGGTCAACAATAGTTTCTTGGTACAACAAGTAGCAAAGATCAGTTGCACTACGTTCAATAGAAGCAGAGTACATGGATGCTAGTCAAGCAACTTGTGAGCCTATTTGGATGAGGAAGATTGTTGTTGGGGTATTTGGTCAGCAGATGGATCCTACATTGATTTATTGTGACCATAAGAGTTGTATCAAACTATCTAAGAATATAATTTTTCATGATCGGTCCAAGCATATCAACATCTGGTATCACCATCTACGAGATTGTGTGCAAAGGAGAATCATGTTGTTGGAGTACATTCCTACAAAGGAACAAGATGCATACATATTGACTAAGGAAATTTCAAGAGGAGAATTCAAGTTCCATAGAGGAAGGATTGGGGTATCTAATAATCCCTTTCTTGTTGAGAGGGAGTGTTCAAAATACAACAAGAAAATCCTGATTTGATTTTGTCCTTAAATTAAATAAGGAATAAATTTGTAATTCCACATCACAAGACAACTTATACGAGTTAACTAACTTAATTTGATTTAGTTGGCTAAGTTAATTTGAGTTGAGAGTCTAACTTGAGTCATGTAGAGTGTATCCTACTTTTTAGGAGCCCTGGTTGAGTATATTTTGAGTCGTAATTAGTTAATCGAGTTTAACTGAGTTAAAGTCAATTAAACTAGTTCCAACTAATGGAGGAACTAGTAGGAGGTCAGACAGTGGGGGGTTGCTTCATGTGTTCAACCAGTTAACTGATGATTCACTCATAAATAACTCATGCATGTCAGATATGAGAGTTACCCAGTTGATATTGGAGTTCAAGGGCAGTGTACTATCAATTGTATAATCATTTGAATTGTACAGGTGGTGCGTGCAGTCAGAGGAAGGCCTATGAGGATTGCACAATTCATATTGAAGAATTTACCTAATTAATAGGAGGCCAATTCCCAAGGAAACAACACAAGGAAATAGGGACTTGGGAAAGCCAAAATTTGGTATTGGCCTAGGGTTGTCTAGGATGCTGTGAGATAGATAGAGATAGTGCAAAGGTTGCTCAGGCTTGAGAAAATCATTGTAATATCTCCTATTTTCTGACTAATGCAATATAGAAATAGAAGGGGCTTTTAACTTTGGATTTCCCTAGGAAATGAGTGTGTAATGTGTTGATTGAATTCTTTCTCTTGTATGCTTCGTGATTCCACGATTGTTTAATTGTTTCTGCTGATGAGTAGAGTAGATTCAAGTCTACTGTTTTGGTAAATTACAACTAGCAATTTAAATCTACAAGGAATTTCTACAGGAATGAACTCATCTACAAAGTGCATGCCATCATCTACTAGAGTACGCTCACCAAGTATCATAATTGGTTGCACATGTGGATTAGGTGCATGAAATCCTCCTGATTATGAGAGGAGTCTATCAATCCCAGCCAAACTTATCTCAATACTTCCACTGGCATCTCCTAGTTCACCATAAGGAGATCCCTCTTTTTGTCCTTTTCCTCGCAACTCAGGACTATCCATGTTATTCTTCTGTGATGTTGAACTTATCATTTCTTCTCCTATCCTCTGTAACTCTCTTCTTCTATGCCTAAATTCTCACAACTTACTTTCTCTCTCTCCACTTGTCAGTTATTCTTTCCCTTTGTAATTCTCTAAAATCTCATGCCTTATGCAACTCTTCTTGGTCCATTGCAACAATCCTTCATTTTACGCAATTGCACAACATTCCTCCCCCCTAAATCCAGACCCAACACTAAGGGTTTTAAGTGGCCATTCGACCTTCTTGGAATGATAACATATTTTCTTCAACCATCAAGACGTTGATCCAAAAGGGGATCTCTTTCAAAAATATTTTGTGTAATCCAAACTTGAATACTGCTTCTTCTATAGAAAAGGATTGATTATCTTTGACAGAAAACTTAATAATATAGCCTTATAATGTCGTATTTACACAAAAATCAATAGCCCTCGTTATGTCTATGTCTAATTGGTGGACTTTAGCCAAATCAGCTACCGACCATTCTCTACGAAGTCAAGATCGACTTCCAACCCCTTCTTTAACTTGCAACCGTCTAAACCTGTTTTGTAACTTCTCAAGGAACTCACACCAAAAGATTTCGTATTGGTCACAAGCAGGTTCAGTGTGCATAATTTCTTCTCTAACCCAATATAGGTTCTTTTGCCTTAGTTGATCTTGTTGTAGAATAAAATAATCAAATTTCTCAAGCCACCAATCCTAAATACCTCTACCAAAAATATAGATACCATGATCTAGATCCCTTCTAAAGCTTAGGGTCCCGACAACGTAACCATTTGTTGGAAAAAAATTTAGAGTACTGAGGACCCAGGGTTCAACTTGAGTTTTCCAACAAAGGAGGCTGTCATAGTCTAGCTTTTCACTACATTTTCACTCCTTTTTGTACAAAAGGAGCATCTTACCCGAGGTGAGCGAGAACCAGTGGAATAAATAAGGGATCTAGATCTGTGGCAAAATACTAAGTATGTAATACTATAATTTGCCTCATTAATCATCTTATCATCACACACAACTACTCATTATCGAGACATACATTCATAAGAGGAAAGACAAAGACATCATATACTTAAAAGATAAATGAAATTTTAAAAGGGCCATGCAAACATTGAGCTAGGTAACACAAAATTTCCCCATAACACTTTTTCTTATTAATATATCCCAACCAATACATCGAGGATCTAGACAACCTTGCATATTCAAACCACATTACACCAAAGCTTATAAACCATATACATGAATCAAAACTTTGCGCATATTGCAAAATCCCACAATAAATTATCAGTAATGATGGAAAACAGGCAGATGAGAGGTTCTATATATTAATTGATTGATTGATTAATTCCTTCATTAATTCATTCATGCCTGATTTGTTCCTCTATATCTTCTTTTATAGGCTCACTCGCTTGATCTAGTCCTCACAGAGGTTCCTTGATCTCGCCTTTGGCTTGGTCCACTTTAACAAAATATTGGTACCTTTTTCATTTTTCCTCTTAACTCTTTCAAAAATAATCCAAATTTCCTGCTTTCACGGGAACATTTTCCTATTTTTCCAACTATTCAAGTCCCAAAATTTAGTTTACTGCTGCATTCAGTTTTATGGTGATTTGCTTCTGGCGGCTTTATCCATTCATTCTCTGCAACTGTTCTGTGAGCTTGTTTTCCATATTTCTCGAAAAACAAAGGACCCAACATAACCTAAAATAGTTTTGGGAGAGATTTGAATAGTGTGCACTTTGGAGACTAAATTCATACTTCTATAGCCCATGTGGATGTATCCAAATATGAGATAAGTCAGTGCAGAAGAAAAACTTGTATTCATCCTGGTTACAAAAATTACTATGTGATGGTACACATTTTTGTTAGGATATGCATACTGTGGGACTAAGTTAGCCAGAGTTTTTGATGACTAGATCTTCTGGAATGTGGTTGAGAGCATCACTATGAATCACATTGGTATTAAACATATCATTGTTTTCTCATGTACTATCATGCCATTTATTGTCATGAAAACTTATTGATACTAGTAATCTTGTTGAGGGCATTATTGTTAAGAGATACTAGGAGGTTGTGAGTCAAAGTGAAACTAAATATGTAGATATTGATATATTGAGAAAATATGATGTTTGAAATAGGGTTTGATGTTATAAATGAGAAGATATTATTGTTGAGTTGCAAAGGATTTTATATGGTGTGATATTATTGATATGAAAAAATATAAACATTATGTTGAGAAAATATTGATTGATCATGTAACTAATCACAATGACCTTGCAGGATTGTTTGTTGAATTGAAAATTTACTTACATTTTGTTTTGAACTAAGAGCTTGATATCATTTTAATAACCATTGATCATGTAAGAATATTTCTAGTTGTGATATCTGGTTA
Organism: Pinus taeda; assembly: GCA_000404065.3. Lineage (NCBI taxonomy): Eukaryota > Viridiplantae > Streptophyta > Pinopsida > Pinales > Pinaceae > Pinus > Pinus taeda. The sequence continues at coordinate 102,669 of APFE030802866.1, forward strand.
CGGTTTGCAGTGTCATGATGCCAATGTTTCGAAAAAACATATGTAACCTAGGCTTTAAGCTCAAGTATGCACCAATTAGGACAAATTTTTTATATTTAGAGCAAATATTCCTAGTGTTTTAGATGACATAATATGATTTAGATTTGGTAAGGTGCGACAGTGGCATTTTCATGTAGTAGTTGGAGAGCCAAGAATGTATCATCTAGTGTCAATAATTATATGCCTATTTAGGAGCCTAGAGTTGTCATTAATATTGTAACTAGACATTTAGGATTTATCAATTACATATCGTGATTAAGCATAGATGTTAATATTTGATTGATGAGAAAACAATGTATTGTAGTTTGTTCTTGTATTGATATTTACCAAGGTGGATCTAGTATAAAAGATTTTGAAACGTGGTTCAACATTGTGAGATGAAGGTTGAAGCCTTCATGGAAATTGTCAACTTGTTGGTCAAGGTGGTAGGGTGGAGCAAGGTTGGAGAGTGGAGTCTCCTTTAAGTTGGATCCTGAGAACACTTTAGGGTGGCAGGTGGTGCTAGTGTAGGTTGTGTTGGAGAATCCTTTCAATCAGATCTAATAAAACTAGGGCACCAAAGAATCCTTCTTGTTGGAACTAGTGAATTAGGGCATTGGAGCATCCTTTAGGTTCGAACTTGTAAATCAAGGTGTTGGAGTGTCCTTCTAGTTGGAGCCTGTAAATCATGGCATTGGAGCATCCTTTAGGTTGGCTCTTGTAAACTAGGGGGTTTCAACCTCCTTAATCTCATGCTAAAAATCTTGGAAGTTGGAGATTCCTAACTGATGCAACTTTTGAAGACCTATATTAAGAAGCATTTGGTGGTTTTTCTCCCGGAAGGGGTTCCTCCTAAAATTATCTTGTCTATTGTCTTGATGTCATGCATTTTTGAATGGTGTTGTTTACTGTTCATGTGATTTGATGTTAATTTATGTTTGATTTAATGATAATGTGAATCCAATGGTCTGAAAATTAATAATTTAATAATTGAAGGAAATATTGATTCACCCCCCTCTTAGTATTTCCTATACAGTTGTTGTGCCATTCAATATGGAGTTAGGTGGGTTGCTGAAGTTCAAGATGTATTGTGGGTACTGAAGGTCAAGTTCAATGTGTTTTTTTCCTTAGTGGTAGAGGTGAAGGGGTTTGAGGTGATATTCCAAGATGGAAAAATGATACTTAGGCCTAGAGGCTCTTAGGCTGTTGGAGTAGTCATTGGAGTTAGGGAAAGTGGTATATATTGGTTGTTGGGTAAGCCTGTAGATAAATGGAAGACATTAAAGAAATGTTGAGGTCTAAATGGTCCTCCTAAGGAATATTATAAAATATTAGTGGAAATAATAAAATAAGATTAGATTAAATCATCAAAGTTTAGAGGGAAAAAAGAAAAAACTACTTTTTCAACTCATATTTTCATCTAATCTCCCTACGTTTTTTCTCAAATTTCAAGAGAGAGCACTCAATGGATGAAAAAATTAATTCCTCATCCAAGGATTACACATGTTGCATACTTTCGATGGACCCTGTTACATGATAAATAAGAAGTACATGAAAAAATGTGATTGCAATCACATTTTTCATGTAGCACAGTCCATTGAAAGTATGCAATATGGGTACTCCTTGGATGTGGAAGTAAAATATTTATCCGAGTGCTCCTGCTTGAAATTTTAGCAAACTCCTAGGGAGATAAGTTCAAATATGAGTTAAAAAAGCTGTAGTGGCCAATCTAGGGTGCTAGATTAGACTAGATTTATTATCGACCTGGGTAAGTAAACTTCGAGGCGTGTGCCTAAAATCTATAGACATAAAGGATTCCTAACTAAGTGTTTGTTGTGATAGGCAATAGTACTTCTTTACAGAAGGTTGAGGTATGTTTCCCCTCACCTTAACACTTAGATTACCTAGATTATCTAACTGTCCCAAGGATACAGAGTATAGCTAGATTAAGATTTTAGTCCCCTTACAAGGATGTTGTGCACAAAACTCTGTCTAGTTAATACTGAAGCACTCATAAAGAAATAAAAAACACACCGAACTTTAAATACATAAACAAACAAAGTCTATGGAAATGCTTTAAAACATAATGCTGGATCAAATCTCTTACAAGACCTAGTTCAATGATCTAATGATGATATCTTTAAGCAATCACCATAAATACTATTTGGGAGAAATCGTAATCGAATTGACAAAATCATGAGCATGGAAATAACATCAACAGTATACGTTCTATGTAAATTCAAGAGCTATGGAAATGACATTAAATGATATGCGTTCTATGTAAATTCAAAAGCTATGGAAACGAAAGGAACAGTATACCAATCCATGCAGGGCCCATCCACGTTTCAATGGTACACTGGAATGAACTCAATCAATTGAAAATATTAACGCATAGAAAATGCTGGAGTGAAATCGTAATTATATTCAAACCCTGAAGATTGTAATCACATATATGAATCTAGTTCTCCAAAACAATACACAGAGATAATCGTAGCTTGTCCTGAAAACAAAAATGATATAGAGTTTTTATCTGCCTCTCTATCTTGGATCGAATGCACATTCATTGAAGCAGATGTTTCTGCTTTTACAGTGGAGTGATTTGTGGTCATTCTAAGATGAACCGATTTCCAAAAAGACAAAACGAAACCAGTTTAGAAACCATGGCTTTTACTGCCTTTGTAACCAAAAGGCTAGGGTTTGACCCAGCATTGACCTCATAATTAGGAGCTTTTGATCTGTCGTAAAATCGATTTTTCTCCATGCATGTACATTTAGGAGCTCGTTCCTATCCACTACTTTGGCTTGCTTGTCATGCCATGTGTCAGATGATAAACCATTTACAGGATGTGATGTCTTCCTGCAACCTTTTTGTTAAAAATTCCTAATTTCTAACATAAAAATTCATAAATTAACTTTAATGCAAACTAACAACTATAACGCTATTAACTAATCAATTTCGATGGATGTAAACGGGTTTATGGAGGGAAAAGATAGACAATTGATGATGTTTTTAGAAGAAAAAAAAGCTAATGGAATGGTACCAACATCTCCCCCAAGCTTAATGTCTTAGCATGTCCTCATGCTAAGCTTGATGTGCTACCTTTATACTTTGTCCCTGCCTGAACCTCTGCTGCCTTTAACAATGCATCTATGTTCTTTTTAGCCTGGGCTTCCTTCTGGATGTGGAGCTCATGCTTCAAACTCTTGTATTTCTCCTTGATGGCTTTCTTTTGGGTATACCACTTGGTTGCCCAGTTACAAATGTTAGCCTGTTCAGCCTTGAGCTCTTTAATTTGCTCCTTGAGCTTTTCATTCTTCTGCTAGGTTTTCTTACTCTGAATTTTCAACATCTCATTCTCCCTTTTAATAACTTTTTCCAGCATGTTGGCCTCCATCAGTTCTTCTTTTAATCTTTCAATTTTCTTTTCCAGCCTCCTTTGTTTCTTAACTACAAGTGGTGACTCCTTTCCTTGCCTATTATTTCTCTCAACCTCCATTTCGGCTTCTTGTCCATGTTGTGAGTGAGCACTGCTCTCGATGTCCATCGGTGCATGTGCATTGGATTCACGTTGATCTTCATGTAGCTAGGTCTTTTGTGCTCTCCTGGATCTTCTTGTATAGGTTGTGAAAATTTTATCCTGGTCCCTTTTTTGGGCAGCCTCTTGTCTCATCTTCCTCGTCCTCACACTCCTACTGGGTGGAGGGACATTGTTTGATTTATGCACAGGAATCTATTCATCAATGTCAAGCATGTATCCTGAGTACTCTTGTTGCTCTTGCTCATCCTCTCTATCTTTGATTTGATTGGCAACCAGGAACTCCTTCCATGTCTTGCCCCTTTTCTGCACTTCAAATTCAACAAGAATCTTAATTAACCTAAAATGACATAAACTTTTGTCCTCATTACCTTTCTGCTTTTGGATAGTCTTCGACATCTTGGTCAAGCTTTGCAAGAGGAAATATGGTAAACTAATAGTGCACTGCCCCTTTAAATGTAACAGAAGTTTAATATGGTACAAATAGACTATGTTATATCGACCTTTGCATGTAACAAACGTTTGGCCGATATACACCATCTCGTCCCATGGATGCATCAACCAGCTCCTTGGGACCCCCTTCTTCCAGTTAACTGATGAAGCCCTCGACCTGGACATGAACTGGGTCCATGATTTCTCTTTGAACTGTTTAGTTTTGAAGTACTTCTCTCCTTCTGGGCTGATCCCTAAGGACTGTGCTATAGTGTCTTCTAAGACTCTAAATGAGAAATTACCTATCAGCGCCTTCTCCCCATTGAATGTAAAGGCAAACTGTTTAGTCACTTCCTCGTTGCTTCCATTAAACTTTTCCAAGAAGAGTAGCCACTGTTTCTCTCTTAAGATTTCAATGCAGTCATCGTGGTACTGAGAGCTATCAAATGTGTTTGGTTCTACTCTATTAGTCATTTTACAGAGAACTCTTGCTCTAACCCTCTTCGTTTATGCTTATTAATTGAACAAGGGTATTTTAGTTTGTTACCTTTGCTTTTCGCTTCACACAACTGTCCTGGTGGCGTCCTCTGTTCTTCGCAATCAGCTCCTTCAGTGGCTTGAGTAGTGACCGGATAACTGGCCTTGAATTATGGCGAAGATAGAATTTTGTGAGCCCAAATACTATGCTTTGCTATCGTAGCACTTGGCGTTCTCGACCTCCATTTTTGAAATCACAGCACTTTGAATTTCTAATATGGAACACACTTTCTACAACTAAGAATGAAATAGGATTTAACAACCGACTCGACCCAATTCAATGTAATAATAACAGAGCACATTCATAGTCCAATGACAGAGGAGTAGCTGTACTGGGTTGTGTGAATACCATCATGAGAACGCCGCGAGCATGTATGAAGTACTAGAGTTGTAATAACAGATAGTCGCTTGCATGAGTCAACTTGGTCGAGCGATCATGTCATAAGTTGGTCGATTTAAAAAAAAAAATCAATGCATGAAACCCTATAACATTTGGCTTCCCAAGAGTTCACCACCTGTCCCTTGCTCATTAGTTCTTGGCTGACTAAGGAGATGTTGGACTGAAAGTAAGGTTCGATGGTCGATAGGGAGTGAATAACAAGGTTGGGAGGGTGGTGGAATAGAGGATTAGAAATCGTAGGAAAAGTATGGGGATAGGCTAGAGCGTTGGGAAATGGTAGGAATTAGAAATATGACGAGAGTGGTGGATATGTGGGCAATTTTTTTTTTTTTGAAATTGATTATGAGCAGTTACAGTCATCAAATTTAACACTAAATTAATCTAAGAATTTAAATGCTAAAAATAAAAATGATAACAACACTTTACACTTTTATTGGTTGATCAAGAGTTGAGTTGGCATGCATAGATAGGATTTCTTGTTCAGATATGATGAATATTTGCTGTCCATAACAGGTCCCTCTGAGATAAATTTGGATGCAACAAGTCCCTCTGAGATCTGGAAAATGTTTGTGCAGCCTCCTCGAAATCTGGAAAAGACTATATGTGTGCAGCTTCCTTAATCTTTGATGTTTGATGGAGCCTTGGTGACAAGCAACCTTTGGATATTTGTTGAACTTTGTTGAAGCTTTGCTGAAGTAGCTTGAGGTAGCAGTCTCTAACAGGGCCCTTTTATGTTTGTTGAACAGGTCCCTTTATTGTTGGTGCTGGTATCATGGTCTTCTGAACAGGTCCCACTGCATAGTGCTTAAAACAGGTCCCTCTGATTAAAACAAAGACAAAAACAACTTCTTTATTGAAATACTGAAGTGTTGAAACAAACTTCTTTGAAAATTTACAATGAAGAGATAAACTCTTTGAAAATTTGTAGTGAGGAGATGAGATAAAAAAACAAAAATGTTGATGCTTCTCCCCCATTGAAGCTGTGACTTTCCCTCAAGTCATTATTAAAGCGATGAATCAATAGGAAACAAAAGGAACAAGGAATTATTACCAGCCAAAGAATTGGTTTTCAAGTAAGAATTCTGGGTTAGAGTGTGCCAGAGTCTAGTTTTCACATCTAAACCATTATTAATTTTTTTTTTTTTTAAGTGATAAAATGGAAATGAAATGAACCAAGGTAGAGATACTACAGCTGAATGTTGCAATATCTCAACCTCCCTTTGCTGAGATACAGTTTGAAGAAAATCCTCCTTGGTGATGGGCTTGTGATAGAGTTTCAACCTATGGCAATTGGCAAGAAAGGAGTGACCTTCTCCATCAATGCTAATAAGCTGGACTAATCCATTCTCGTGAACTTGAACTATTTCATATGGGCCCATCCAATGTGTAGTAAACTTGGCTTTATGATCTCTGAATTTAGAGTCAAAGAGTAAAGCCCAATCTCCTTCTTTGAATTGTTTCTTCTTGATATGTGCATCATGCCACTGCTTCCTTTGTCTTTGCATGAGGAGTGTTGTCTCCTCTGCTTGCTACCTCATTTCATCCAGTTGGTTCAACTGCTGAATTCTTTCTTGTTGTGCTTTATTAAGATCAATTCCCAAATCTATAGCCATCTTAAAGGTATGTATTTGAAACTCAATAGGAAGCATTACCTCTTTTCCATACACCAATTGGTATGGTGTAAATCCTGTAGTATTCTTCCACGTGATTCTATAAGCCCAGAGTGCATCTTTGAGCTTCTCCTCCCAATTCTTTCTGTTCATTGCTACGGTCTTAGTGATAATTCCTTCCAATGTTTTATTTGTTTGTTTTTACCTGGCCATTGGCCTGTGGATGGTAAGGTGTACTTCTTCTTTGCTTGATTTGGTATTTTTCGGTGATGTCCTTCACTAACTTTGAAGTAAACTGAGTACCTTGATCTGTTACTATCTCCCTTGGTACTCCATACCTTACAAAAATTTCTTCAAAGAGGAAATTTACCACTGTTTGTTCAGTTGCCCGGACTAGTGCTTTAGCTTCAGCCCACTTTGTCACGTAATCAGTACATACTAAGATGTACATCTTACCATTGGAGGTTGGATCGATGGGTCTTATGAAGTCTAGAGCCCATTTTTCAAATGGCTCTAGGTGTACTTGAGGCTGAAGTGGCATCTCATCTGTAGTTGTTGGCCTATCCATTCTTTGACAGCTATCACAACTCTTCACGTACTTCTTGGAATCCTTGAAAATAGATGGCCAGTAGTACCCACGACTAAGAATCTTGAATGTTGTTCGTTTAGCTGCAAAATGCCCACCACACGGTTCATCATGGAAAGAATTTAAAATATCAATAATTTCATCATTTCTTACATATCATCTAATAATCATATCATAACCAGTGTAAAATAAATCACCATTAACCCATGAGTAGCGAGCACTCTGTTTGATTAGCCTCTTCTTTTCCTTTGGAGTAAAAGATGGTGGTGTTCTTCCTATGGACAAGTAATTGGCAAAATCAGCATACCAAGGATTCACTACTAAAATTACAAATAAATTTTCATCTGGGAAAGAATCTTCAACCGGAACAACCTCACCTTGATTTTGCAGTCTAGAAAGAAAATCTGCCACCTGATTCTCCTTACCTGGTCTATCTAACACTGTGATGTTAAATTCCTGTAACAATAACAACCATCTGGTAACTCTGCCACTAGTTACTGGTATATTCATTAAGTGCTTAATGGCAGAATGGTCAATATGTACAAAAACATCATAACCAGTTATATAATGTCGGAATTTATTCACAGCATGTATGACTGCAAGCATTTCTTTTTCTGTGACTGTGTAGTTTAATTCTGCAGGTGTTAGATTTTTGCTAATGAAATAAATAGCATAATGACAAGACTGCTCTTTTTGGCCTAATGAGGCACCTACTGCAGTATCATATGCATCTGTAAAGATGTGAAATGGTAGGTCCCAGTTAGGTCCTTTTAAGACTGGTGTGGTTGATAGCTTTGCTTTGAGTGTTTCGAATGCTTGCTGACAATTATCATTCCAGTTGAAAGGTGCATCTTTGGCTAGAAGCTTAAACAACGGTAAAGCTATTCGACTAAAATGCTCAATAAATCTTCTGTAATAGCTTACATACCCAAGAAAAATTCTTACCTCTTTTTGAGTCTTCGGAATTGGCAAATCAACAATCATCTGAATTTTTGATGGATCAACTTTAATGCCGTGAGAAGAAATATAGTGTCCTAATAATATCCCTTCATTTAACATGATAAAACATTTTTCGTTGCTTAGGGACATATTAGCTTCAATACATCTCTTCAAAAAAATTTCAAGATTCATTAATGCATGCTCAAATGAATCACCATACACTGAAAAATAATCCATATAAACTTCAACACAATCGTGAACTAAATCAGCAAAAATAGCTAATACAGCTCTCTGAAATGTAGCTGGAGCGTTGCAAAGTCCAAATAGAAAAATATTATAAGCATAGGTGCCCCAAGGACAAGTAAAAGTGGTTTTGTCCTGGTCCTCTAAGGATATCCTGATCTGGTTGTAGCCACTGAAACCATCAAGAAAAGAGAGTGATGATTTCCCAGCTAGTGTGTCTAGCACTTGGTCAATAAATGGTAGTGGGAAATAATCTTTGAGGGTGGCTTTGTTCAATTGTCTGTAGTCAACACAAATCCTCCAGTTACCATTTTTCTTGGGCACTACGACCAATGGGGATACCCACTGACTGTCAAATATATGATAGATAAAATTGACTCTTAACATTTTTTGTAATTCTTCTCTAACAACATCCTGAAGCATGGGGTTCATTCGTCTCTGTGGTTGCCTCACCGGTTTGACATTGCTATCTGTATAAATATGATGAGTGCATGTTTCAGGGTGGATTCCGTGCATATCGGTGTAGTCCCAGGAAAATGCCTTCTGGTATTTTCTCAATAATTGAATCAATTTCTCTTCCTGAGATGAGTCTAGGTGAGTGCCAATATTCAAAGTTTTTCCTGGACTAATCTCTATGGTCTTAATCTGTGTGTTTGTGATGGATTGGATAGGGAAAATGTTGTGAAATGTTGTTTGCAAAGAATCAATGGTGCATGTTTCCTGAAAATTTTGTGCTAAAAGTTCATCTGCAGCATGGTATTGATCATTCCTCAGTTCTTCAGACACATCAGGTTGAGAGAGGAACAATTCTACCAAATCATCATTATCATGTTCTTGAAAATCATAGATTTGGTTGATGCTGAAAACAGATTGAACTTCTACCTTATCATTATATTTATCATCAAGCCATAAATTGTATGCTACTGCTGGTGATTGTGTTGATGGATAAAGAGTGAGTTGTTTTCTTTCAGTTCCTCGTGAGATGATCATATTACCCGATCGACATCCTATGAATGCATTAGCAGTTGCTAACCATGGTCTACCAAGGATGATAGGGTGTCCTCCTAAATTGGATTTTGGTTGAAGAACTAAAAAGTCCACTGGATACTCCCAAGAGTCCAGTGAAACAATTATTTCCTCCAAAATCCCTTCAGGAATCACTTTAGACCTATCAGCGAGTTCTAGAACAATTGTTGTGTGCTGCAAGTTTGTGAGCTGGAGTGTTTTCATGGTTTCAAGAGTCATCACATTTATGGCGGCCCCAAGATCAATTAAGGTGTTTGGAATATGTATGTTGTTAATGATTGTAGTGACTCTGGGAATACCAGGATCAACATACTTTTCCATTGAAATGGTGTTTGCCATAAGGCCAGCTAAATGTCCAATAACATGAATGGTTTGTGGATCAACTCTTTTCCTAGTAGGCTTCTTAAGGCACAGTTCTTTGATGGCTTTAGTATATATCGGAATGTCTTTTATGGCTCGTAGTAGCGGAATTTTTACGTAGACATTCTTTAGCTCATCTAAAACATCAAATTGTGGTATAGACATGGGAAGTTTTGTTTGGACCAATCGGTCTGGAAAAGGTGGTGGATGCAATGGTTGGATCTATTTGTGTTTGATGTCATCATTTATTTTCCTTTGAATGGGAGTTTCATTTTCATTTTCTTCGTTTTCTCCTTGTTTTTCAACTCTTGGGGATTCTTTGTGAAGTACCTTCCCAGACCTCAAATTGATATTTTGCAAGGGTAATGTGGGATATGAGGGTCCCTCATCTACATTGTAAGCTGGTCTCTCTGCTCTATTATTTGGATTTGGTACAGGTTGAGCAGGGATTTGAGTAGGTCTAGGAGGTTGGGGGTTAGATGGAAGTTGTAATTGTGGTGGATTTATTGGTGGAGGAGCAGGCAATCCTTGTTGAGTGGGCTGGGATTGATGTAGGTAAACAACTTGCTATTGAGGATATTGTTGATATGATTGAGGATATGACGAATGTGGCTGATGGTATTGTTGATATGGCTGCGAATATGGTTGGTATGGTTGAGGGTATGATCGATATTGTTGAGAGTATTACTGGGATGGTCTCCATTATTGTTGTGGGTAACTTTGGTGCTGCCATGGCATGGGTACATTCCATGAATTCTGAGCATACATCTGATCATGTGCAGGAAATTGTAAATTATGATTTGGGAACATACCTTGAGGTGGAGGTCTTGGCTGCCATGGTCTCTTTGTGCCCATAAAATAGACATTCTCCATATCTGTATTGGCTGCCACATTACAATTCTACAAAACCTTAACTTTAGAGCAATGAAATATATCATGATTTTCAGTACAAAAGGCACAAACTTGAATATTCTCTAATGGACAATCTTTTAAGGCATGCTTCTTCCAGAATTTCCGGCAAAAGATAGCCATCATTTGATCTTCCTCTTCTTGTCTTTTCTTAGCTTTAAGAGTGTCAATTTGGGTCCCTAATGTACTCAACAGATCTGTTTTGAATTCCTCTAATAAGTTTCCTATTTCAGCTCGTGTGACACTAGCTGAAGCAGATTTTGTGGCTTTGGATGATATGGTTCTTTTCCCAATTTTTGCTTTGCTCGTAGAATACTTTTCACATAGATCAGAAATTTCTTCAAAAGGTAAGGTGGAGATATCACCTTTTCCCATCAAATTAAGATCATCTAAGTATTCATCTCGAATGCCCTTCAAGAATATTGTTCTAATGAGATCAAGAGTCATGGATCGATGTTTTGATTTTGTAAATTGTAAGCGAATCGCTCCAAATACTCCCCTAGGCTTTCATCCTCTTGTTGTTTCATCCTAAAGATATCATCTTTAAAATCCTTTGATCTACAATAAGGTTGGTATTTCCTTAGAAATATTCTTCGCATGCCATCCCAATCAGTGATTGCATGCTCACCAAGTCCCATGAACCATCTTAGTGCTGATGCCTTTAATGTTGCTGGTGTTGGGTTGTGTTATATTCTTTCCACGACTAACCTACGTAGTGAACCGGGGGGTTAGAGGGGGGGCGGAGC
>APFE030802867.1:0-14325 GCA_000404065.3 Pinus taeda
AAATTGCTGTTGTGTTATTATTTTCTTCTGTTTGGCAATTTATAGAAGATTCTCTAGAGTATTCTGGAATCTGAACATGATTTTGATGTATTAGGGTTTTTCCAGACAAGTCTAACCTGTAGAAATCTTCTGGTAAATTCAAACCTTGTATTCATTTGGGTTGTTTTGAACTAGAATATTTTGTATGACCAACATGCTAGAAAATTCACTGGCATGAAATATTCACACTTTCTTTAACCATTTCTCCAACTATTTGCTATTTAAATTTTCATTTTCTTTTAAATAAGAAATGAAAGTTTCTTTATTTGCGCATGCAGTGGAAGTGTCCTATGTGAAAGGAGAATTATTCAATGGACAGCATCATTAATTTTGTAAGTAATTTGTTGCAATCTTTTGATGGGAACAGGATGATAAAGGGAACATCAAATTTATGCTAATTCCTAACATGTCAAAACTTTATGATTATCTAATATGGCAGATGAAAAAATACTCTAAGGACGTAACTGAAGTTGAGGTGAAACCAGATGCTTCTTGGTATCCAAAGGTTGAAGGTTATGCCAGTCTCCGTGAGCATTGGCATCAGCCAGATAGATCAATGATTATTTCAATTGGAAAAATTACACATCAACAGGGAAACTTGAACCAAGTTAAATGTCAGAGTATTGCCTTTAAAATTGGAATAAAGAAGAATTGAGATGGTATCCAAAGCTCGAAGGTTATGCCAGGCTCCATGAGCATTGGCATCGGCCAGATAGATCAATCATTATTTCAATTGGAAAAATTACACATCAACAGGGAAACTTGAACCAGGTTAAATGTGAGGGTATATTTGAAAGTCAGTTGCCTTTAAAAATTGGAATAAAGAGGAATTGAGATAGTTATTTGGAATTAGGTGGTGCTATCTTATCATCTACTGCAAATACTATGCCATGGATGGAAGAAGGGGAATATAAAAATCGTGCGAGCCATCAGCTACAGTGCGACTGATACAAATGGAGATGATGAAGATCCAAGTATTAATCAAGAAGGAAGTGAGGACCTTGTCAGGGAATATAAAAACTGTGCCAGCCATCAACTACAGTGCAAATGATACAAATGGAGAAGATGAAGATCCAAGTATCAATCAGGAAGAAAGTGGAAGTGAGAACCTCGACTTTTCAACAAATAATGATGCCAGGTTTTGACTCTTCATTCTTGGGATGTAATCAGACTTTACAGAGAATTTCCAAACATGTTTGTTCTGAACTCCAAAAGGACTCTGAACTAATAGTTCTAAGTGATTCAGAGGAAGAGAATGCAAATGATGTAAACATTGGTTAATCTATTGTTTCAGTTTTTGCTATTTCGGATACTTTGTGTCAAGGTGTAGAGTACCATTGAATTCCTATGAAGGTTTGCAGGAGGAATCACAGTTTGATTGCATTGGTATTACCTAAACCTTCATTCATCCGCACTTATTGGATCCTTTTCTGAAGTGATTTTGCTCCAGCATAGCATCAACGCTCCACTTGGTTATATTGGTGCTAATGGTGGTGAGTTCAATTTGTCAAATTGGTACCCGTGCCCTCAGAATGTAGCATTTCATTTCTTTGGTACAAATCCAGATGTTTCAGGTACCTCAGTGTGCATATGTGGTACTTCTGACTCTTGTCAATATGTATGGTTTATTGGCTTCACAGCTGTAGGAGAACACAAGGGTGGGACCAACAAACCCTGACAACAGCCGTTCGTTAGATTCTTCCCTGTGTTCCTTAAGTACAGAATGGAATCGTGATTTGAAAGATGGCCCTATACACTTCTTCCATGTTCAAGCACAGCCTGCACAAGCATATGTTCAAACTGATTATGGAGACCTGTAATCACATGTGATGATGTACATACTAATTGGATTTCACTCAGTTTATGTAGCAGTAACAACTTGGGTAAGCCAGGTTTTAAGGAACCTGCTGCAGGAACACAGTGTAGACAATATCGTCTGCACCTGGGGAGATGGACTCCACTCATTAGCTATAGGTATACAAGGTCAAGACATTGTATCTTCTATTCCTGAGTCGATCAAAGTAGACTGGAAAACTGCTTCGTGATTAACAGTGTGCAGCATCTATACCATCGAATGTTAGTGATAATAGAACTGATTAACCAAGGTTCTGATAACCCATTACGTCATCAATTTGTCAGATCAATTCGGCCTCGATTTTAAGTTTCTGTGGATTCAAATTCTAATTAGGTTGCAGCATTCAGCATCAACTCTGTCGCTGGTCTTGCATGCCCATCGAAGATTATGATTTACGTAGAAAAATCACCCTTTCCTATGGTGTTTGTGTGCAAGGGATAACCCAGTTTTAATGCAGTAGCAGGTGCTTAAGAACTATTGTAGTAATGGATGTAAGCCTAATGATGCCTAATGTATGACAGACTTGATGCTGCAATGATGATGTTTTTTCTTGGTGAGTTTTGGCAAAGATGATATTTAGATGTCTCTACGAGCATTGTGGAGAGGCATCAGAAAATTCCTATTGTGCTTTGCTTAACTTCATAATGGAAGCATATTTTTATCATGACAAATAATTTCCCTATTTTTATCATGACAAATAATTTCCCTACGCACTGTACTTTGAACACAAAACCAACTCTCAACAAATATGAAGAGGCCTTAATTGTGTTTTGTTTTCTTATTATTCTCGCATGATGGATAAATCTGGAAAAGCTTATTGCCTCCGGAGGAGATGTTATCCTGTAAGGTACTTTAAACAAATTTACAAATTTAAATATATATATAGAACATTTAATAAACTTGTCAACACCTCATTCCAGCTATAAAACTTGTCGACACCGCATTCATTTTTTTCAAAAACATTAGATTTGATTTTATCTATAATATAAAAAATCATATAAGGTCATTTGCCAAAACCTGAAATCACAATCAAATGTTGCATGAAATTGGAATAGTTACAAAACTAAAATATTGCCTACAAACATTAAGTAAATTGACATCATGGTTAAATGTGTTTGTGTGAGATAAGTTTTATCAAAGTGAAAAGTAATTAGTAATATATATGTATATATAAATTAATCAAATTAATATGATAGTTAAAAATATTTTTATGTGAATTAAATTTTCTTAAAGTAAAATCAATTAGTATTTCTGAAATATAAATCATGTTATTTGATATGATAGTTAAAATGCTCTCGTGTGAGGTAAAATAAAATGTATCCAAGTAAAAATTAATTGGTATCTCATATATATGAATTATGAAAATTATAAATGTTTTTGTCTAAGTTAAAAGCAAATGTTTAATGATAATAATATTTTAAAAGGAAAACAATGCTTCAATAAATTGTGTAAATAGATGTTATTGTTAAAATGTATTTGTGTGAGATTTTTTCTATCAAAGTAAGAAATAATGAATATTTAAGAGATATAAAAAATTAAGATCATTGTTATAAATACGAGTGTATAATATGGGTGCATAATTTAATTAAACTCAAATTATTCAAATTTGTAAACTATAATCCATTATAAGAAAAGAGGAAAATTAATGAAGAATAATTTAAATGTAAAACAAACTTACGTTATTTTAGATAATTGAAACCAACCTAGATCCATCTTAAACATGGATTTATAAGTGTTGAGAGGATCAAATCTCTCCCGGTGAAAATCTCTTTTTGAGTGCAAATCTCTGGAGTGCAAAACTTTAGGAAATGTCATCTCTCGAGGTGGAAACCTCTTTTTGAGTGCAAATCTCTGGAGTGCAAAACTTGAGGAAATGTTCGCACCTCGAGAGATTTCATCTCTCTTGGCACTTGATAGAGCTAGATTTAAAATGGATCTAGGTTGGTAAATAATCAAAACCAATTCCAATATCAAACAAATCTAGTGTAATACTCTAGCTTGAAGGGGCCCTATAGGAAATGGGTCTTACAACCAAGTTATATAGAGCACTTATTTCATCAACAAGCTCAATATGTCAATACACACAACATCCAGATGTATCATAATTATTCTTGAGGTTGATATTAGTTATACCATCAGGGAATCCACCCATTGAAAGCCTTGAAATAGACCAAAGAAGCAGAACTAGTTGAGGATTGGTGAGAAGAAAAACAACATCCCAACTATAAGCTCAATAACATAAATTGTGTTAAGCCAAATAAATCATTCAATGAAGATGCTTTTTGGGACAAAATTGTGCACAAAATTCCTTTGCACTTAGTCAATTTGAAGAAAATTGGGTTGTTTGATGATGTTGTAAAGTGGCTGGCACATTCCAAATGTTTATAGGTTAATACCAGTACATAGTTTGTCTATGTATCAATAATTTGTCCAAAGTGTACTTTCCTTTCAACTCATATATAAATCAAATTTCCATACAATAGTATAATCACAGAATCTAAAATTTTCCTTGGATTATTCCTCTAGAAACAAAGGCAACACTAGGAATACAAATGGTCCTCTTAATTAGCGAAGCCAATATATATGTAATTGGAAGGTGTGATTTTATTTCATTCTTCAAATAATGGTTTCTTTTTATTTCTTTCTCCATATATTGTTTGTCTTGGCAGAGGTCTTAAAATGTGTTATATGTAAGTTTGTTGTTGCAAAACCTAAGTCTTCTTCTCCTCCTACACCATGATAAATGTGCAATAGTTGCCCTCGTAAAGACAAACACAACCCAGATAGAAGTTTAGCGATCTACATGGATTTAACATTTGGTTAATATAACAACCTCATCCCACGTCTACCCAAGTAACCACCCAACCGGGGTAAATATGCGATGAGAGGCCACTATGATGGGATTCAACCTCCTATGTCACCTTAAGGAAGTGGAATCGATGGAAACATGCCACATACACCTTCCACATCAACAAAAAAACTCCCAGGAGCCATCCCAACCACTCAGGTAACCCGCCCTTGAGACCAACTGAAGTTTTTGTGCATCAAACTTCTAGACACTCCCTTGATATGGACAAGGGTGCATCTGGGAGGCTCCAGAAGCTCCCACAACAAGGGCAAGGGAGCTTCCAGGGACTTTTTTCTCCAATGCTGTGCTTGCGACTCTGAGATTTGTGCCACTTTTCAGGGCCAGAGCTTAGGTCAGTGCCCAAAACTCAATGTCACCTTTATAAATGAAATTTCACAGCAGAACAAAGATACATATGCAAAAACATCAACAAGGACTAGACTGGACTCTTACTAGCCATGACATGCATTCATCAAACATATCACAAATATGAAATCTACAGGTTTTAACAACAGAGTTGAGCATAGAGGTATCATACTTATATGAGATTTGCTATGAGGCATTGTTTCCTTATCACATTAACTGCATTATCATCTATTAGGACATAGATACATTATTCATTCATTTACAAGTAAAAACATGATGAGAGCCATATATAGCCATTGTCATAATTCATATTCATAACCAGTATAATAACAACAGAAATACCAAGGAAACAGCAACCATATAATCCACATATAAACCATTATAATACTCATGAATTAACACAAAGAAATAACCTATTATTAATGATGCAAAGGCTAACCAGGTTTGGTACTTCCACGGACCACTTGACCGTAGATATGGTTGAGCCAAATCTCTCTATAGCCAGTCACCTTCGTGCCATATTCCAAGCATGAATGTGGGATCTCATGGAACAATCCATCAAAACCAAACTAGGGCTTCCAGAGGCCAAACCACCTCAACCCATCAAACAATGATTCCACTTCATGGTCGGACATCACAAACCATCACCAAATTGGTCTCTACCCAAGCCTTCTAGGGCTCCAGAGTGTTTGTTCCAACTAAGGCTTCCAGGACCAATAACTAAACCCATAGCTGATGTCGGGCTTCCAAACCGTTTGTCCAACCAGAGTTTCCAGGACTTGTAACTCAACCCACCAAGGGCTTCCAGAGCATTTTTCCAACCATGGCTTCTAGGACTAGTAACTCTACCCAATATGTTACAAGGCTTCCAGAGCGTTTGTCCAACCAAGGCTTCTAGGAACTAGTAACTCAACCCAAGCTAAATGAAACATGAGAACCAACCAGAAAAAAAAAGAAATGAACCCAGAACACCTTGGTTATCTAGGAAATGGCAAGGTTAGAAAAATCCACTGTCAATCCAGGCAATCCTCCATGCCAACGACAGATCATGACCAATAAACCACATGCATGTGCCATGCATGTCAAACTACTGAGGAAACCATACATGCAACTCAGTGTCTACAAGAAAACCCCGTTGTAGCTGCTGATTTCGATGTCCTCTTGCACTTTTCTCGTCTTCCTTTGCCTTCTTGCTCCAAGAATATAAGTATGGCACACTCTCCAAGAGTGCTCCAAGGACACTCTAAGTGTCCAAGAGTATGAGAGAATAGAATGAGAGGTCAAAAACTAAACTCACAAAAGGCTCACACTGGCCAAGCTTGAGTAAAAGCTTACCAACTGATCATTTGAAGCATTTTTATCAATGAGGCCTCTATTTTCTTCATTTTCCATTATTTTCCTCCAATTTCCTCATCACATGCAATCTGTGACCTTTCACCTTCCTTTACTCGTAATTTCCTTTATTTTCATAAATAAAATGTCAATAAATGCCTCATGTCTTTCCAAAGCCTTTGCCATAATAAACCAAAGCGACACCCCACTAGTATTTTTGCCCAATATTCATCTTGGAATACATGTCCCATGATGTTGGTCTTATATTTTTATATTTACATGGATTTTTTTAACCAATGTTGTTACATAATCCTCCCCTGTGGGGGAACACCATCCTTGGTGTTCAATGACACCTATAACCAGAAAGACCGCTGAAAACAAAACATACTACCCATGGAGCTTTATAACATAGCTTGTTGTGGTATTCACAATGACCATCTGCTAAAACATGACAAACATACTGTTCATTAGAGCTTTATAACACAAATCATTACAATATTTACAATAATAACCACATATACACACATACACATTTGCTTCACCCAAAAAATGCTCATAACGTATATTGAGCAGCTTCATAAGTCCAGCTCAATACAATATTCACAATAATACACACATATACACATGCACATTTTCTCAACCAACAAATAAAAGGATACGATGCCTGCATCTGCAAAAGGGAATCCAGAGGCTCACACCTCCACCATCAAATTAATTCCAGGATTCACCTCCTTCCCAGGAAGTACATAATCCACTGCAAGGTCGAATCTGCATCCAATGTCCAACACTATAATCCAACGCCACTTATCCTCTCAATGGAGATTTACCAACTCATTGTTCCAGGGCACACTCACAATGTGCATTTGATTCCATCTGGAAATGTGTTGACGTTTCTAGACCCACCAACATGTCAGGGGATCTCCCCGATAAGAAGTCCCAATTAGACCTCAGATTGTTTGGAGGAGGAGTCCAAGTAGTGGGTAGTAAAGCTATGCCTTGACTGCGTTAGCACATAGAGATAAGCAAGATATCCTTGTTGGAAGCAAGTGTGTGACCTTGTAGCAAGTCATGAGAGATGCATGGGGAGATTCTAACATATGAAAGAGGAAAATAAGTGTATCCCTTAGAAGCCTGTAATAGTACACAACCTGAAAGGAACACACGAGATGAATGACATCACAAACTGGAAAGAAAAATAGTTGACAATCCAAAGTGATGAGTTAAGCCAACAACACACTTCAATAAGATTCATACAATTGGTGAGCCTCATCATTGGGTTATTATATGGGTCTTAATTGACCTTAATTCACCTTCTAGCTTAGTCAAACCAACTATTCTCACAACTTATTGCATAATTTTGATTATATTTTGCTTATGAGATGAGTTAGAGTTGGATATTTTTCTTTGTGGTCTAATGTGCATGTAATGTAGGAATAAGGGATAAAAGCAAGGAAAAATGCAGGAATAGAGGATAAAAGCAAGGAATTGAGGCAAAGACCTTGGTAAAGACTCGAATGGGACAAGGGAGAGTAAATTA
Organism: Pinus taeda; assembly: GCA_000404065.3. Classification (NCBI taxonomy): domain Eukaryota; kingdom Viridiplantae; phylum Streptophyta; class Pinopsida; order Pinales; family Pinaceae; genus Pinus; species Pinus taeda. The sequence goes on from APFE030802867.1 coordinate 7,978, forward strand.
TAGGAGGTAAATCCTCCTTATTTACTACCCCTCCATTTGAATATTGCTCCATCAGCTCGGATTGCAAACAACCAAATAATGGGATTATAAAACAACCGAGTTGTAGGAATTTAAAGGGTAAGTTCCTCAGACAGAACACCAAAGGACACCACTCACAAACAGATCACAGAACAAAACACGAGTATTCTTGACGTGGTTAAAACCCTCAAAGAGGGAAACAATCCACGACCTAAGCCAACGTGGCCACTTCAGACAATTTATTAATAAAAGAATGAAAATTTACATAAGCTTCTCTCATGAATGGTTAACCTACAAATGACCCTCCATGTTCTTTAAATAGAGATCATGGACCAATTGGGTGTTAAGCCATGGATCAAGCGTCGGTAATACCGAGGAGAGAATGAACCATTGAATAAATTCTTATCTAGAAGATATTATGACCGTCAGATTGTAAGTTAAAACAGTACATAATAAAGAAACACACTTTACCTAACTCTACTCTAGACCAAGTTACACTTAACTATTTCCTATGTGTCGGAATATCCTAACACGAGCAAGTGAAAAGAACAGAAAACAATTTTTTTTGAGTTGGGAGCCAAGCCTCCCTAATTGGAAGGAAGTCGTTAAGGACTTCAGATGCATAAGTAGAGAGGCTTAGGACCTCAGCAGGATTCAGACTTCTATTGTAAAAACTCTACTTTATTTATGAGTTGCAAGGATTGTGACAATTTGTTCTGTAATCCATGGTTTTCATAATGAGAATGAGTTCTATTTTAAGCCAGTTGTGAGTTAACTCAGAGGGTTGAAACTCTTGGGTTAGGGCCCGACCCGAGCAACCAAAGCTCCTCTTTATTGTACTGTTTTGCTAGCATAGACTCATGTTTTCTATTCATTTTCTTAAGCAGCATAGATTCATGGTTTTCTGTTTTATTTGCTTAGGTAGCTTCATTTTCATTACAACAGTATAGCGTAGATTATTCATGTTTTTTCTGTTCATTTGCTTCAGTAGCTGTATTTACTATAGTTTACTTCCATTTGTGCCTTCTTTCAGTTTACAGGTTAGATAGGAGAAAACATCACCATAAGGTTGTGCACAGGTGTCTCGCCCTCATCTCTTCCCTTTGGGACCATGACTTGAGGAACAAACCCTTCAACAACCCCAAAAACACAGGTTTCTGGTGCTCGCATGAGCTATGGAGTTTGTTGTTTGATGCAGTTATTTGTTCACCCTCACTGGTTTTTCTGTCATTTCCTTTGAAACCTCCTTCAACACGTTCTTCATGCGTCAATTCCTCGCCATCCGATCCACAACAAACCTTCACAATCACCGTCCGATTCATTATTTTCTCCAATTGTTGCCTCATGTGAAGTCTTCCACTTACTTTATGCGATTTAATCTCCACCGTCGATCTGTCTCTTGATCCGACAACTATTGCATCACCTCAACACTTTATGTGCTTTAAACCCCCACCATCGATCTGCCTCTCCTGATCTGACGACTATCGTTTCACACCGATCGCCAGCTAGCTTGGCCGATCTCCACCATTGATCAGCCCCGCCTAATCCAACGGCTATCGCGCAATCTCGCACGGATTATTGCACGACCGTTATCTGCCCCTGAGCATTCAAGAAAAGTGGTTTTCTCGTGCTACGTGTCACGCAGTAAGGCTAATTGCGTGAAATTTTAGAATTCCACCTACAGCCTTGAGGGCGCGCGAGAACCTACTTACTGCCTTAGAAACCCACTCCATCATTTCTGCACGTTTATTTTCCCTGCGATACGATATTCAAAATCCATCCTCCGGTTAATATTGTCGTCCATTTCTTGACTTAATCTACGTGATAAGATCTCAGCTGTTCATCGCTTCATTACCCTGTCTGTCCATCTCTTGACTTAACCTCCATGATAAGGCCTCAACAATTCATCCTGTTCATCCATCTAGTCACTTAAGCCTTCGCGATAAGATCTCTGCCGTTCATATGCTTCGTTACCCTGTCCGCCCATCTCTTCACTTAATCCCTCGCAATACAATATCCGTCGTTCATCTGCTTCGTTACCTTGTTTGCCCATCTCTTGACTTAATTCTTTGCGATAAGATCTTTGTCGTTCATATGCTTCATTAACCCTATTCATCTATTTATTCTCTTAAGCCCCCGTGATAAGATCTCCACCATCCATCTTCTGCTCGTTGATCAATCTAACAGTCCCTATGTGTTACTGTGTCCTTAAGTCCTCCTTTCATTGATTTCGACCTTTGATTGCTCTTCCGCTTGAAAACCAATTTAGCTTAAGTTTCTTTGCTTACACCTTAGTGTAGTTTAATGCTCTTTACCTTTTGCAACTTTGATAGCAGCATTAGGTTAGTGATTGTTTTATCAATTCTGCTTAGCATAACTATTTTATTGGTTAATTAGGTTATAGTGTCTTTTATCATTACAAGTTGTTTTCTTCATTTCTGCAATAGAGTAGCTCTCTCTTAGAATAGGTTTTCTCTTCTTCCATCAAAGAATTAAGCTTCTTCTGACCCTATAGAAGTCTGGCTTGGAACCCCTGGGGTCTCTTTCCAGATAAACAATGACAACAAGTAGGACCTTCACTTCTACTTGTGCATATAGCACTGTTACCTCCAAGTTTGTACAAACCACGGGTTGATAAGTAAAGCTGGTAGCCCGGGGAGTTGCAGCATTCTTGTTGCAATACCTAGGCTCATCACTTTTTGGCGTCGTTATTAGGGAGGTGTCTAAGTAGAATGTGATTACTATTTTCTTCTATTTCGAGTCTCTAACTTTCTTTTCTTCTACTTCTTATCTTCAATTTTATTCCATTAGTTTATTTTTGCAAAAGTAATCTAGTAGCTTCCTTTCTTTCATTTGTCATTATCTGCTTTCCTTTCTATTTTACAAGTACTTTATAGCTTTTAAGAAAATCTTACAAAAACCAACCCAAAAACATTTCCTTTCATGCCTCGTAGGAATAGTGACAATTTAGGGAAATTCTTGGCAAATACCCCCACTACATTCAACAGTCAACCTTCTCTCTTCTTCGGTGACTATGAAGTGGAAGAACCTTTAGGTGAGCAACCTTACATATTTGAAGAACCTACATGGGAAGAAGAAGAGGAAGAACCGTTTCCTAGTGAACTAATGGCTGAAAACCAACATGACAGAGCAAATAGAGAGAGAATTGAGAGTGCCTTCCCCATCAAGGAGACTAATGGGGACACTAAAATGAAGAATATAAGCCCCTCTGCTCTACCTCATTTCCATGGCCTGACCACAGAGGACCCTGACACTTTCCTATTTGAGTTTGTTGTTATATGCCGAACCTATGACTATACAAATGATGAGAAAATGTTAAAAGTGTTTCCATCTACCTTCAAGGATGCAACATTGCTGGTTCATGGGTTTACCTGGAGATAGCATCACAACCTGGGCTCACATGCAGCAACATTTTAACAACAAATATAGGGACTACTGTAGGTCAAAGGATACTAAAGAAGAGATTTTTAGGATGACCATAGTCCAGGATGAATACTTAGAGGACTATGAAGAAAGATTCCAGCTCAATTACAAAAGGGCCAGGTGTACACTTGAACCTGAGTCACTAAAGTTGGTCCTACTTAGAGGAGTAAGGGAGGATCTTTTGGATACCTTACATATGATAGTAGCAGGGGATATCTACCAATTACCCTATGAGGATATCAAGACTATATTTAGAAACCATTTTAGAGCAGTCAGGAAAAAGGGTAGGGGTAGTCAACCTATGGCCAATACATCATCCTCCAACTTATCCATCAAGGGTGAAATTGGAAATATGCTAGAAGATTTCAAAAGTGATATGTTGCAAACCCTTGCCTTGTAATTGGACACCATTAACATTAAAAGGAAGCAAGAGGAAGCGGAAAGAGCCCTGGCCATCTTTTGTCCTAGATGCACCAGGAGGCATCCTAGGAATGAATATCCATTGAACTGTATTAATATTTGCTCTGTCTATGAAGAAAACCATTCCATAGACAAGTTCCCTTCTTTACCTGGACTCAAAGTTGTATATCAAGGAGCTGAAGGGGTCACTGAGCAACTTTTCTACATCAACCAAAGGAGACCTCCTGGGCCTAGACCATACTAGTAGGGTATGCAAGGGTCATCCCATGCATATTACAACCCCAACAAAACCACAAATATAACTTCTTGGGGACCTCCTTCTCATCATTCTTGGTCTTCCTCAGTATCATTCCCATCCAACCAACCAGTCATTTCAACCTTATGTTCAGCCACAACATCAGTGGAATACCCCACTCCAGGGGTAGAGACCCCAATTCAACAATGTTCCAGCTCTATTGCCTCCACCACCTACCCAACCACAACTCCTGCACTCTACTCCACCCAAGAAACCCCAAATGCCTGCCCAGCCAAATCTGAACCCAAACAATAGGCAGGCCCAACAAGCATACAATGGAGAGACATCAGACCCAGCTTATGCTATAGAAATCCAGGAGACCAACCTAAGATATGGGAGAATTCGCCCTGATAACCAACCTCCCTCTCCACATAGGGAGGTTGAGGAGGAAAGAGAGGAAAGCAACCTTAAAGTAAAACCACCCTATCCTGAGAGATTAACCCAACCACTCCAGCCTACCCTATAAGAAAATGAACTTCTGGGAGAATTGAAATATCTATGTGTAAAGATACCCCTTCTCCAGGCAATCAAAGATGTTCCCATTTACAATAAGTTGATTAAGGAGAAATGCTTCAAGTATCCAAGAAGAAGAAAAAGGGATGCCCCTACCATTAATGTCATTGGGCAGTTGTTTGACTTAATGCTGGGGTAGGTAATATGCTCAAAATATTTGGACCTTGGAAGCCCAGTAGTAGATGTGCACATCAATGGCACCATTGTCTCACACACTCTGATTGATCTTGGGGCTGCCATTAATGTGATGATCAAGGACACCATGCTCAAGCTCAACCTATAAGGGTCATTGAGGAAGACCACAAGAATTCTGCAACTTGTAGATCGTTCCATAGTCACCCCTGAGGGAATTGTGGAGGATGTGATGGTCTCCATTGAATCCTAGGAGTACCCTGCAGATTTCCTAGTTCTCTAGCCTAAGGCTAAGTTTATTGGTTACCCTCTCATCCTTGGGAGGCCATGGTCAGCCACAACTAATGCTTACATTAGCTACAGAGCTGGGAATATGACCATCAAGAATTGGCATATGTCCAAACAATTAGTCCTATACCCTCCTGCTCAACCTACCCTAGATTATGATTTACCTTTATGGTTGGAGGAGGAGGCAGAAGATGAGGTTTATTCTGCCCAACTTTATGCTTTGGAAGTAGTCATAGGAGGAGGACAATAAGATGAGGATGACTTAATTGAACAACTGCTCCAAAGTCCAACTCCTAGTTCACTACCATTAGAAGAAGAAGTAAGGGAAACCCAGAACAATCATCCAATTGACTTATGCTTGGCCAGTTCCAACCCACTCCATGTCAAAACCCTAGAATTTGGCCCAGAGAAAACTTTGAAAATTAATCCATCTCTTTCTGTTTTAGAAGAGGAAAATCTATGCAACATGTTGAGAGAGAACCTAGAAGCCTTTGCTTGGAGTTATAAGGAAATGAAGGGAGTACACCCCTCAGTTTGTACTCACGACATATACATCAAAGAAGGTTGCAATCCAGTCATGCAACCACAAAGGAGGATGAATCCAACTCTTAAAGACATAGTCAAAGAAGAACTGGAAAAACTGCTAGATGCAGGATTCATTTACCCTATCTGAGACAGTGAGTGGGTCTCTGCTTTAGTGTTAGTTCCCAAGAAAAAAGGTAAGTGGAGGATTTGTGTGATTATAGGGAGTTGAAAAACACCACAAAGAAGGATCATTTTCCCGTACCCTTCATTGACCAAGTGCTAGATGGCCTGGTAGGGAAGAAGTTTTTTTCTTTCCTAGATGGATTCAGCGAGTACAACCAAATCCAAACCTGCCTAGAAGACTGGGATAAGACCACATTGACCTGTCCTTGGGGTACTTTTTCCTATAAGGTCCTTCCTTTTGGCCTAGCAATGCTCCTGCCACCTTCCAGAGAGTAGTGTTGAGTATTTTTGTTGAACTAGTACATGATGCTGTGGAAATATATATGGATGATTTTACACCTTATGGTTGTGATTTCCAAGAAGCCCTGACTAACCTAGGCAAAGTATTGCACAAATGCATTGAAATGAACCTGTTAGTGTTAGTCTTTGCAGCCTTCCTCCAGTGATCAAACATGCTCTTACAAAGTGATTTTAAGGTGTTAAGGTCAAATTTTGTCATTTCAATGAGTCTTCAAGAAAAATTTGGTCAC
>APFE030802876.1:0-10151 GCA_000404065.3 Pinus taeda
CTAAGGTTGTGTTTAATGACATATTGTGCAAAAGAAAGAAGACTTGGATACGAAAAAATAACAAATGGTTTAGCAAATGGGGTATTTTCTTGAGCATGTGTCCCACAAAGAGTAAAGGGATAAAAGATTTTGTTATGGATAAGTTCCACAAATGTACTTGGGAGAAGGAGCCAGGGAGAAAGAAAAAATATTATATTGAAGAATTTAATCCTACTCATAATCATCAACAAAAAGCGTACATAGGGGCCAAAATTTCTTGGAGAGCCAAAATTCTTATTAAGGATTAATTCTCGTCAACTCCGTTGTGAAACAGGGCACTGGAAAATGCCAAAAGAACTGTGGGAGGGAAGAGTATGTATTTTTTTCTCTTTCGGAAAAGTGGAAACAGAAAAGCATTTCAATTTAGGATGCAAGGCCTTCAGAGATAGCAGGTAAAGTTATGCATATATTTTGGTAGCTAGCTCTTGTGATAATCTCTTTAGCTAAGGGTTTTTCAAGAAGCTCAGAGCGTTTAATGTCTTCATAGGAAAATGGCTGAATACAAGAGCTAGATAGAGAAGAAATCTATCCCATAGACTATCTTTAGCCACGTGGATGTTAAAATAACTTCTTATTCTTATCCTTGTATAAATAATTATTGTTATGTATTTTTTCCATGGATTTCTTTTTAGCAATTTTATTTATAAAAACAAAACTATTATAGTTGATGTGTAGAGAGTATTCAAATTTTACCTTTACAAAGATGTAGTTTTAATCAGCAAATAATCGTTGGCAATTCCAAATTTATTTTTCAAACAATTCTATATTGGGATTTATACTATTGAAGCAATATTTATATTTCTCATTAAAATTTTCAATGAAATCTTCTTTATACATTGAAAAAGTTCAACTGGTATTCCCTTAGGAAGTTAGTCTAGATTTGCATGAAGAGACACCAATTAAAATTCTCTAAACTAAGAAAAATAAGTTGAGAACTAAGGGACATGAATATATTCAAAGGATTATGTAGGTTTTTTGTTCATGATCTTCCAAATCCCATTTTCTAGTGCCACTCCATTCTTAAATAGTTGATTTGATTCATAGTTCATGTCCTTATAAACATGTGAGAAAGAAATCTAAAGGAAGGATAATTTTGGGGCGAGAATAGCATGAAAAGGAGGTTGCAATGTGAATTTGTACAAGCTAAATTCTTCGTTCATCCACTAGATCGCAAGTAGAAAGTCTCTGTAAATTTGGATTTGGGAAATGACATTTTTCTTAGTGACCATTAAGACTAGTTTTAGAGTCACGAGTTCACAGAAGTTATTTTTGTCAATGCCCAACTTAACCTTGAAATAGATGCTACAAGTATGTGATTTTATATAATAGGCTCTTGGAAAGGACTATAAGTATTAGAAAAGAGTCTTTGCGGATAGGTTAATAGGATGACACGACTTTATAGGGCACAATGCATGGAAGAGGAATATTAGTCCTTAAAAGGGGAATGATTACATTTAATCCAAATTCCCTAAGCTATAATCAACAGGAGTGATTTCTAGTTTTTTGTATCCTAATTCTTAATCCAACTTTTAAGAGTTGTTGTTATAGGGTCCCCACCTCAGATGCATGATGTCCCTTTAGACCTTTGGATTTCAGTCCAAACAATCATAGAGAAGAAACATTCGAGGATGGGGTGTTGGTTGGTTTATTATCTTATTTATAGAGGTTACAACTTCTAGTCCCATATAAATTTCTACATTGTATTTTGTCCAAAGTGGACACTTTATTGTGTAGTAGAAGCCACACGAACATTTTAGCTTTGGTTGGGAACTTTAGCTTCTACACTTATTTCCCCCGCCAAGGAGGAGGATCAACTCCAATTGCACGTGTGAGGTAAATGTATCCTAGATTTAGAACATATCCACCATTGGGGTTAAGGTACTAAATAAATTGATATTCCTAGTTATATGGGTAGATGAATGTTCTTTGGAGAGATTTTGTATAGTGGTTCCATAGATTTTCATAGTCAAATCCTATTCCAACCTCTTTAAAAGTCATCTAGTGAGAGTGTCCAAACACATAATCCCTTCTCTATCTGATTGAGGAAGTAAAAGCGTCCTCTCTATAAATTTTGAATCAAAGGATCAAGTAGTGAGTGGTTATTATTGTTACCTATCTAAGGATTATTTTCCAGAAGAAGTTTGGCCCCACTTCCAATTAAACAAATCAATTAGTTAGATATGAGAGGAAAAGAGTTTAAGATAACTTTCCATCTGATCGATCTAGTAGGTACTTTCTTGTTAGGTTTTCTTATCCAATCCAATAAGGAATATTAAGGATGATTTTCCTAAAGAACTCCTACCCAAAGGCTAGTTCCTTGTATCAACCCAAAAAAATTCTTTTATAGTGTGCTTTTGAGAAAATAAATATGTTTTTTAGTCCCCAACCCCCAAGGAAATTGGGATCTACTAGCTTCCTCCAAGATGCTAGCACTAGATATATTTTATCTTTCGACCCCGACCAGAGGAATTTGGATAGTTTCTTGATTTTTCTTAGGATTCCCTTGGGGACCCAATTTAGAGTGATCCACTACATGGGCATGAATTCTAATAATTTATTTCCTAGAACTAGCTTGCTAGCTCTAAAAAGCTACTTATTGCACCATGTATTACCTTCTTTCAAAAATTATCCAGGAACCAGAAAGGGGATGAAGAGAGAATATTTAGGCTTCATGACTTTCTTGGTAACCATTTTCCTTCACAGTGACTATTTGTGGTCAAAAGGGATGAAGAGAGAAGAAAAAAGAGGGATGTTAAGCCTAAATCCTCTTCCTAAAGATCTAATAGATTTATGGAATGCTGGTTTTATCACATTCCATTATCCCCCAGGTGAAGAGAGAGGCTTGTGCTTATTTTCATCTTAGTGACTTTACAAAAGGTTGACAGTGGATCCTCCAACCATGCCACATATTGGATCACCCCTTCACAAAAAATTACAATGACATTCACAAACAAAATATGTGAGATGGAAATGGTGGGGTTGATTGTACCTTTCATTTTTCCACTATAGATTTCATCTTTTCTTAGCTTGCTAAGACCTTCCCCAAGCAGGAGGAAGAGAAGTGGGGATAGAGGACATTCATACCTAAGGCCTCTTCCATTTCGAATAAGAAGGTGGCTAATTTGTTTATAAATAATGTAAAATATGTTGAACATATACAATTTAGAACCAAAAAAATCAAAGAAATGATTGAACCGCATGTGTATGAGAAGTATCCTAAGGTAGACCAAACCTACCCTACCAATTGCATATGATAAGTCTAGTTTAAAGGTGATACCTTTCTTTATTTCCTATGTGGATGAAGTGAAGACCCTCTTGGGCTAGTCCAATTACTTCATGGATTTGGTGCCCTCTTGGAAATCTAACCTATTCAAGGGATATATGGGTGGAGAGTATATCTTTGAATCTTCGAGAAATCAATTCTATGATTATTTTAAAGGGGCCATTACCTAGTGAAATACGTTTGAACTAGTTATAGGAACTTGGGTTAGTAGATGTCAGGATTGAGGCAACAAAAGTCACATTGAAGTTTGCTACAGTTTGAAAAGAGGTTTTGGATTACTTGATTACCTTTGGAAAGTCACCCCAAAGAAAATCAAAACAACCTAGATAAATTTGTATAAGAAGCCCATTAGGACCTAAGATTGTATCCTTATGAATGTTGTAAAAGACCCTAAATAGTTCCTCCTTAGAAAATTCAACCATCAAATTATCATTTCCTTCTTAGTCAATGAAGTTATGAAATTGATTGACAATGTTTACAATTGAATCTATGGGAACTTGTGCATCTACCTTGAATAAACTCTAAAAATGTAGGGTATCTTCTATTGCAATTTACTTAAAGGTTATGGCCTTTGTCCCATCTACTATACCAATGGAAAATATTGTGATGATGGTCTTCCTCTTTTTTCAAATTGGTGGAAAAAAATTGTAGTTCCATTCCCTGCTTACAATCATAAGGCTGCAATTTTCAATATCAATTGTTTTTCTTTGTCAAAGTGTATACTCCTCCAGGATATCTCTAAGGAATTTATTACATCCTTTGGTTGAAATGATATATGACACTACCATTACTCATTGAGCCAAAGTTGAAGCTTAGATTCTAGTTTTGAAAGACATTGTCTTCTCTCTTCATCCCTTTTTTGTTCCAAGAGATTATAAATTCCTTTCGAGATTTGCATTGAATTGGAGGCGATGGGATTCTTGTGAGGATGTGTCATAAGGTATCCATATCCCCTTGGTCATTTCCAAAAACACTAGGTCCTCCAAATGTTGATTATAATTTGAAGGGAATGGGGGTTAATCTAATCAAGGGGTTAGTTCTAGCACTATGGGGCTATGACTATTTTTCCAGGGACATGCAAGAAACGATAGAAATATCATCATTAATTGAGAGAGACATGTCATTCATTGGGAAGGATAGAGTTAATGGGAAATCATAGTCCAAATCCAGATATATAAGCTTTGGAATGAAATATATGTATGTATTCTCACAAATCACGTAGAGTAATTAATTGAATTCATGGTTGTTCATATGGAAAAACACATTTGATATTGGAACTAATGCTTTATGGGGCCTGTTATCCCATATCACAATTAATTCATTATGTGACAACAAATGAAAATCACAGTATGGGTTTGAACAAAGCCAATTCACTCGTTGGTAGGTTTTACGTAAATGAGGGTGTTGGTCTTAAAAGGATACAACCTAGAGCTCACATAATAAACAATATTGGTATAGGAGGATTGATCAAGATTTAAACAGGAATGTAAAAAATTACAGAGATAACCATGAACACAAAGATGCAATGGAAATAATACTTCATTTCATTAATGTAAAATACTGAAATATGCTTACAAACAACAATGGAAATAAACCAGCTAGGGCGATGGTAACTTATCTTTGAGAAGAGATGTAGCGGCTATATGCCTCTGAACTGTGTTACAATGAGGCTCGAAGGCCTATTTATAGTATTGTTGAGAAAAAATGAAAAACCCTAAACATCCAAAAACCCAACCCTAGAAGATGAAACGCCAAATTGTGGGCCCCGTTTGGGTAAATTGGTACATCAATTTCTTGGGGTCATAGCTTTGGCATATCATCTCCATTTAACCCATACAATATCTTGTTAGAAAGATCTTTCTGAGAGCTACAATTTTTGGAAGAGCAAGATCGGTCCATGGACCCATGTTTCTCCTATTCTTCCTAAAAAAGGTCATTTAGGGCCTCAAAATCGCTCTAGAAGTTTAGGACCTAAAAATTGTTAAAAATAGTAAATTGTGCTACAATTAAGGAAACTGAAAAGATGAAAGAAACAATGTTGGGGGTCCAAGTGGACTTGGCAAGTGGCCACCAATATCCACTTGGATCATTCCTCCCCCCTTAGGAAGCAATGGTCTCCATTGCATTGAGTTCCTCCATGAGATGAGGAAACTTCTACTGAACTTGGTCCCTGGTGAGCCACTTGGCCTGATGAAGGAGTTGTTTTGCTTTGAAAACTCGATACAGTTAGATATTATGTTGGTGAGTGTGCTTGATCTATGTGTCCATGATCTGATCAGTTTCAGCTTGTTCCATGCAATTTGGATTTAACTCTGTGGGTGTGAGTTGTTCTGTAATGTTGGATGTGTCTAGTAATGGTCAAAAGTATGGCCAAAGGTAGTCCACATTGAACACTAGGTGTAGGCCAAGGAATGGGGGAATGTTGAGCTCAAATGCATTTTCTCTCACTGCCTTGGTAATGGTGTAAGGACCATATCAGAGTGGTTTGAGTTTCCGATAGGCTCTGGTAAGGCGTTCCTTTTGCAAATGTAACCAGACTTTGTCACCCATCTGAAATTTGTGTGGCACCTGATGTTGATCATGTCGCTTCTTGTACTTGGAATTTGATTTCTCTAGAGTGTCATGGACCTGTTGGCGAATATGTTGGATGTGCTTAATGCAGTTGGTTGCCTTATCTATTTCGGACTAGACATGAGCCGAATCTGCGTGAGTAGCTGCAAATGGCATGGCCACATCAATGGGACATAGTGGCTAGAATCCCAAGCCCACTTGAAAAGGGCTATGGCTAGTCGAGCTATGAAGAACCCAGTTGTCGCTGTGCTGAACATAGGGGAGGTTCTCGTCCCATGTGCATGGATGCTTTGAGTTGTACATGCACAGAATGTATACGATCATCCTGTTGACAACCTCTTTCTGGCCATCAGTTTGAGATGGAAGGCTGTGGACTTAGTGAGTTTGGTGTCCAGCATCGACCAGAGACTATACCAAATTGTACTGAGGAACTTGCTGTCCCGATCTGAGATAATACACTGTGGGATCCCAAAGTGTACCCACACTTGTTCAAAGAAGAGTTTAGCAATGGCTTCTACTGTGATGTTTTTCTTGCTGGCCACCATAATGGCCATCTTTGAGAACTTGTTGACGACCACAAAAACACAGTTGTTTCCATGCTTAGTGGAAGGAAGGCCTGAAATGTAATTCATGGAGATGGATTCCCAAGGTCGACTAAGGGTAGGCAGCGAGTTATAGAGGCCTTTCTTCTTGATGGTCGATTTGGCAATGGCATTGGCAGTGCATGATGTGATGTACTTCCTGACATCTTGTTGAAGATTCGGCCAATAGAAATACTTCTACAGTACTGCCACAGTTTTCTCAACCCCAAAATGCCCAGCAACCCAACTATACTATGCTTCCCAAATCATCTTGGCATGCTCGCTTGAAGGAACACAAAGGTGACCCAGGTGGCATGACGAGTCATCCTGGAGGTGAAAATTTGGAACATGCTGACCCTCCAAAAGTGTCTAGCATGTGTGGCTAAATTCTGGGTAGCTTTGGTAGGGAAGTGGCAATTTAGAAGTCTTGTGTCCACAAGAGTTGAGTAAGGTGGTTAATACCACGATTGGTGGTTGACTGAGGCAATCTACAACATTATTGGTGTTGTGCTTCTTATACTTGATATTCAAATCGAACTGTTGCAGGTATGTGGACCACTTCTGATGACGATCATTCTATAACTTCCCTTGGGTCTGTATGAACTATAGGGGTCAGTGGTTTGTGTGGATGACCATTTCCTTCCCCAAAATGTAATGCTTCCATTTTCAATAGGCCTACACAATGGAATACATGTCTTTGTCATAAGTGAGATACTTCTGGACTGTGTCTGAAAGTGTCTCATCGTGATATGCCACTGGATGCCTGTGTTGAGTAAGGACTGCCCCAATAGCATAGTCAGAGGCATCTGTAATGACCTCAAATGGCTGTTGCAAGTCTGGTAATGTGAGCACTGGTTCCATGCAGAGGTGATCTTTCAAATATGTGAATGCCTTTTGTTGAGATTCAGACCAAAAGAATTTTTCTTTTGCTCCTCCCTTGGTCACTTGACTCAAGGGCCAAGTGATATGAGAAAATCCCAACATGAACCTATGGTAGAAGTTGGAAAGACCTAGAAAGTTGTGGAGCTCTGTCAAAATGGTTGGAGATGGCCAATCCTTAATGATTTGGATCTTGGCTGGATCCACATGCACCCGCTGTTCATCAATAATGTATCCCAGATACTGAACATGCGTCATGCCAAAAGTGCATTTCTCCAAATTGGCACATAACTTGTGTTGCCGCAGTGTTTGGAGAATCTATCGGATGTGGTGGAGGTGCTCTTCCCAACTCTGGCTGAAGATTAGGATGTCATCCAAGTATACCACTACAAATGAGTTGGTGAATGGCTGCAAGATGTCATCCATTAGCCTCATGAAGGTTGTAGGAGCATTCGTCAATTCGAAAGGCATAACCAACCATTCAAAAAGGCCCTCCTTGGCTTTGAAGGCAGTCTTCCACACATCGGAGGATTTGATTGGTACCTGGTGATATCCCGACTTCAAATCGATCTTGCTGAAATATTTTGCCCCCTTCAGTTGGTCTAGGAGGTCATCAATCTGTGGCATCGGGTACCTATCACGGACAATGATCTTGTTCAACACTCAATAGTCAATACAGAGTCTCCAAGTCCCATCCTTCTATTGTACCAACATGATCGGGCTCCCACAAGGTGATGAACTCAAATAGATGTGACCTTTCTGTAGGAGCTCCTGAATCTGCCTCTTGATTTCATCATTATCCAGAACAGAGCGTCAATAACCTATTAGTGCAGAGGAAACCATGTGGGGGACGTGAATATGTCCTTGTACTCCTCCACGACCTTGTCCATCTGTAGTTATCGTGCGGAGGGGTCCTGTCTGGAGGTCGTGGCCACCATCTTCTTCTTTCCTTGAGGGCATATCATCAGGAAAACAAATTTCCTGGTTTTGGAAATGAGCTTATTGCATATTTTTGCAGTAACCAAAGAGATGGCGGTAGGCGGTGCTACCTCTGTTATCCTGTACAACTTATTTCCCAAAGTAAAAATAACAACACGGGGCCTTCATTCATACACATCATGTCACTTCCACAAGTATGGTTGTCCTAATAATACATCACAAACTTCAAGGGGAGCAATGTCACACAATACCTCATCTGTGAAGGGCTTGATGTTGTATGGAAGGTGACACTACTGGCTCACACGAAGATCTTGTCCTTGGTGAAGCCACCCGATGGTGTACGGTTGTGGATGTGTTGTGGTCGGTAAGCCCAAACGCTTCGCAACCTATGCCGAAATGAGGTTTTTTGGCTCCCGTTGTTAACAATGAACTATAGTGGGGAGCCCTTTACCCACATCTGGGAGTGGAAGAGACACTCCTCCTCCTTTGGATCTTCGGGTTCCTCCTTTTGTATCTTCATGGTTGTAATGGTGGTGTTGGGCTCCACATCGATAGTTTGCTTCCCTTTGTCATTCCCCTTGTTGGGTTCTAATTTAAAGTCGAAATATGCATCTGATTATGAAACCTTTAGCTTGGCCACCAATGACTGCTTGGTCCTACACTCACTTGTGTTGTGAGTGGAGCTCTTATGGAACTGACACCACTTTCCCGTGTCCTTTTTCAGCTTCATGGCATTGTTCTTCGCTTGCAACTTTGGCGGGTTGTCTTAGGCTGCCCTACCTTGGCTTTATCCTTTGTTTTGCGGTTTGGGGGCACCTTTCCGTTGCTTTGGATTCACAGATCCAAAGTCTCGTTTCTTCTGTTTAAACTTTTGCTCGACCTTGATGGCATATCGATATGCTGTGATGAGCAAGGGGATGTTTAGGAATTATATTTCTTCCTGGATGTAGTTGTGCATGCAGCTGTGGTATTTGAGTACCAAATGCTACTCCGAATCCTTGATACCCAACTTTGTGCGAAGGGTATGGAAAATATTGGTAAACTCTGGCATGTCTTGGTACCCCCCTTGCTGCAGCATGGTCCACTTTATGTATTGATCCTCATAGCTTCTAACACGGTAGTACTACTCCTTGATGACATCTCAGAATGAATCCCAAGTGGGTGCGGCTAAAAGTAGTGAGCCTGTATTTTCATCCTTCTACTCGTGGTAGGTTTCCCAACAATCCTTGACGTGGGGGGCTGCTTTGAGAAGAGCGAAAATAATATTTTCCCGATTGGAAAAATCATGAACAGAAAACTAACCCTCTCACATATTTAACCATTTATCGATGGCATTTGTGTCTATCTGACCCTCGAATATGGGGATTTCAAATTAACTTGTACCTTAAATGGTGTGGCATTTCTAGAGTAGTTGTTGGAAGCCGATGCATCGCCCCTGGGTAGCCACTAAAGGATCTGGGAAAAGTTATCCATCATCACGTTCCTTTGTCACTCGAGGGCTTCTTCGAGCAAGATTTTGATAGGATCTCTTGCCCCCTCATCTTTCTTTTCATCTGCCATGGGAGGCTGTCGAGATTTGCGAGGCTGGTCTTACAAAGGTTCAACCAGTTCAAGCCCTAACTCCTTATATCCTGACCTTGATGGGGACATGCAAAGAAAACAAATGAAAAATCAAACCGCTCTGATATCACTAATCCATATTTAAACAGGAACACAACAAATTAAAGAGATAACCATAAACACAGAGATGCAGTGGAAATAACACTTCATTTCATTAATGTAAAATACTGAAATATGCTTACAAACAGCAATGGAAATAAACCAGCTAGGGTGATGGTAGCTTATCTCTAAGAAGAGAT
>APFE030802876.1:43484-58460 GCA_000404065.3 Pinus taeda
ACCACATTCATCCCACTTTCATTATCATTGGGCCACATTTATGTTTTTCCAATCTTTATTAATTCTAAGCCTTTTTAGTGAATTTGTGGTTAAAAATTAGGAAATAATGTGCATAAGTTTATACCTAACCAATGGATTGAGATTGTTGACATGTGTAGGTTGAAAGGAGGCTTCTAGAAGACCCTTATGTGGCACTCTAAGGCCAAATTCGAATTTGAGTGGAAAGAATCATGGGATCATGAGGACATGTGTCACATATCCTAATTGTATTGTAACTCTAAAAAGACATGTGTCTTATCAGTTCCTATTTTGATTAGGACTCTAGAGGTAGAGGGAGAGATTCATGGATTATCATTAATGAGATGACTCTCATCTTTTTGTATAAATAGGATATCTCTCTCCTTCATTAGTTAGTTCTTAAGCTTAGCCTTTGAAGTCTTTTTAGTCTTTTTAGTTTCTAGTTCTTGAGATTGTAGTTCTTCCTTGATGGATTTTGAAAGCTTTGGAGAACTTTTTTGTACCTTGTACTTTTGAAGAATTTGAATAAAGCTTTGATGTTCTCAACATGGAAGGAGATGTGAAGTAGATGTCATGGAGCACATTAGAATGTAAGGTAGAGTAGATTTCATTTTATAAATATTGCTTTGTAGAATGTAAGGTAGAATAGATTTCATTTTGTAAATATTGCTTTGATTTGATTTGATTACTTTAAAGTTTGATAGATTAGATTTTTCATTCATGCAATTTTAATTCATGCAAATGTGTTCAATTTTTCTTTGATTTCATAGGTGGCAGAGGGGCCCCTGCCTTGTATAGTTGTCATTTAATTTTGCATTTAATTTTGTTATGCTTATGTATATTAGCTGTACATAAATTGCTTTCAAGTTGATTGTAGATTAGTGATGAACATAGCCTTTTAATGACTAATGACATGATAGAATCATCTTGTCCTTTTGCTGAAGTAGCAAGGATACTAGGTCTCATAGTCACTAGCTCATTGTTTGGTTATTGCATTTTATTTTGATTGAACTAATGACATGATAGAATCATCTTGTCCTTTTGTTGAAGCAGCAAGGATACTGGGTCTCATAGCCATTAGCTCATTGTTTGGTTATTGCATTTTATTTTGATTGACACTTTAGAAAACCAACAAGAACAAAACCCCAAAAATAACATAAACTATAAAACAAGGAAGTAAGAGAAAGGTTAACTAAGCACATATAGTGCACCAAACTTCATCAGTTTACAATACCTGGATTGATAATTTATGTAGAGCAATTTAAGACATTAAATTGACTAGACACCTCCCTATACTGAAAGGTTGGTAAAACCTAAACAACACACCTCGAAAGAGGCTGAACTTCTGGGAGAACTAAATAATTTGTGTGTCAAAATACCTATTCTCCAAGCCATCAAGGATGAACCCATCTATAACAATATTATTAGAGAATAATTCTTCAAGAGGCATGGGAGAAGAAGAAGAGATACCCCCACCATCAATGTTGTTTGGAAACTATCTTATCTAATGCTTGGGAGGGTAATCTTCCCAAAGTACTTGGATCCTGGTAGACCAATAATGGATTTGTGCATTGATAGAATTATGGTCCCTAATACCTTGATTGACCCTAGGGCTGCAATCAATGTTATGCCGAAAGAAACCATGCTCAAGCTCAAGCTCCAAGGAGCTTTGAGGAAAATCACCATAGTAATGCAACTTGTAGACAGGGCCACAATATCCCCTAGATGATTTGTTGATGATGTGATGGTCTCCATTGACTCTTGGGAGTATCCCACAAATTTTCTTGTCCTACAGTCCAAAACGAATTTTAATGATTGCCCTATCATCCTAGGAAGACCTTGGTTGGCCAATGTTGATGCCTACATTAGCAACAAGGCCGGGAATAAGACCATCAAGAATGGGTATCTCTCAAAGAAACTTGTATTTCATCCCCCTACTCAACCTTCTAATGAGCATGACTTTCCCTTGTGGGTAAAGGATAAGGAAGAAGAAGAATTTTATTAGATATCCCTCTACCCAATTTGTACTCTAGAAATTGTTGTAGGAGGTAGAAAAATTAATGAAGATGACATTATTAACCATATCTTACAAGATCAACCTCCCACTATCATGCCAATTGATGAACTGGTGGAATAATATTTGGAAAAATCTAAGGGAAATCCATGGACTGATCTGTGCTTTGTCAACCCTGATCTATATCATGCCAATATTGTGGAATTTATCTCACCCAGAACTCTAAAGACATACCCCTGTCTCTCAGCCAAGGAAGAAAATAAATTATGCTCGGTGCTGGGGAAACACCTTGATGCTTTTTCTTGGGACATAAGGAAATGAAAGGTGTGCATCCCTCAATTTGTACTCACCATATTTACAGCAAGGAATGATGCAAACCTATGTTCCAACCTTACAGGAATATGAATCTCACCCTGAAGGACATTGTAAAAAAAGAACTATAAAAACTTATGGATGCAGGGTCCATATACCCCATCTCAGATAGTGAGTGGTGTCTCCTCTTGTCATAGTCCCCAAGAAGCATGGGAAGTGGAGCATTTGTGTTGATTACAAACATCTTAACAAGGCTACAAAGAAGGACAATTTCCCTTTGCCTTTTATTGACCAAGTTGTATATGGCCTTGTAGGGAAGACATTCGTTTCCTTCCTAGATGGATTTAATGGGTAAAACCAAATACAGATCATCCCCAAGGACCAAGAAAATACCACATTCACATGTCCTTGGGGTACCTTTGTCTATAGAGTCCTTCCATTCAGTTTGTGTAATTCTCCTATTACCTTCTAGAGGGAAGTTTTGAGTATCTTTGTTGACCTTGTTCATGACATTGTTTAGATATATATGGATGACTTCACTCGTGGATGTGACTTCCAAGAAGATCTTCTTAATCTATGTAAAGTCTTAAAGAAATGCATTGATATGAATCTTTCATTAAGTCTTGAGAAATGTGAATTTTTGATGGATGTAGGGACTATCTTAGGCCATTACATATCTAAGGAAGGGATATAGGTTGGCCCCAACAAAGTTGCTATCATTAAAAGGGTTCCTACCCCTGAAAAACAAAGGGATGTCAGAAGCTTCCTTGGATTGGATGGGTATTATAGAAGGTTCATTAAGGAATTTAGGAAAATGGCTTCACCTTTGTTTGGATTATTAGCTAAAAAATTGTATTTCTGTTGGACAGATAAATGTCAAGAACCATTTGAAGTACTGAAGGAAATGTTGACCACTTCACCCATAGTTAGGGGTCCTAATTGGGCATTTCCTTTCCATATCCACACAGATGCATCAGATAAATATGTGGGAGAACCCTTAGGACAAGTGGAAGACAAACTACCCTATGCTATATATTTCATCAGTAAGAACCTTTCTAAGGCTGAAATTAACTATACATTCACTGAAAACGAACCCCTATGTGTAGTGCACAGTTTGAATAAGTCTAGGAACTATGTCACTAGATATCAAAATTTTGTTCACACTAATCATGAAACCATTAAGTATTTAGTGAATAAACCCAATTTAAATTCCATAATCATTAGATGGTTGTTACTATTGCAACAATTTGATTTAACTATTATTGACAAGTTAGGGAAAAAGAATGTGGTTGCAAATTTGTTGTCGAGACTGACCTTGCCGCAGGAAATGATGAGATGGTAGATGATCAGATTCCAGATGAACACCTCTTTTCCATCTCTATGTTATCTCCTTGGTTTTATGATATACAAAATTACTTGGCTTTTGGGAGGTTCCCTCCTAATCTATCCTCCAAGAAGAACAGGAACATTGTTAGAAAGAGTGCCCCTTTCACCTAGATTGGGGGAAATATTTTCAAGTTGGGGCTAAATCATATTTTAAGAATATGTGTGAGGGGAGAGGAGGTCTTTAACATGATCTTAGCATGCCATGATGGACCTTGTGGGGGCCACTTTGTTGCTAAGAGGACAACCTTCAAGGTGCTACAAGTTGGTTACTACTGTCCTACTCTACATCAAGATGCAAGAAAGTGCAACACTAGGTGTGATCAGTGCCATAGGATGGGAAAGACTACACCCAAGGATGAGATGCCTCTGCAACATCAAGTGACTTCGAAGCCATTTGAGAAGTGGGGCATGGACTTGATTGAGCCCATTAATCCACTAGCAGGATAGAAGAAGTACATCATTGTGTGCACTGATTAATTAACTAATTGGGTTGAAGCAAAGTTGATGATGGAAGAAACTAAGAAAAAAGTGGCTGAATACTTGAAGGAAAACATCTTTTGTATGTTTTGATTTCTAAGGGAGTTGGTCACTGATCAAGGGATATAGTTCACATCAACTCTAATTGAAGGCATCATGAAGTAGCATGACGCAGCTCTAGACTGCAAAACCCAGAATCATTACAAAGTGTACATATAAAAATGGCAATTCCTGTTCTAGTCAATTTCAGTTCACTTTTTGGCAAATTCAACTCATGCGGAAGTTTTAGTTTCTCCTTCATTTTTATGATTAAAACCAATCTTTAACATTTCTTCTCATAACAAGTTGAATTAAGTTTCAGACATCAATTTTCGACCTTCAATCACATCCAATGCAAGTTTCGCCTGTAATACTCTACTGCTGACATCCATACAATTATTATTTAATCCCTTGAATTCAATTAACATCATGGCACCAGCGCCCAAATATGCCTTTAAATTGAATCTCTTTATTCAATTCTCATTCAATCAAAACACAACTTCCAACAAAACAATCGAACCTTTCGACTTATGGCAATAGCAATTTATATAAACTGAGAGTTGGCTAGAATCGAATGTCGATATTGCATACCTGTTTCGCATCAACGATGCTCAAACTATTAGCGATCTGCAAACACTACTTTTAAACATATTAGAGCTCCAACCTGGCTTATTACATATTCAATCGGTTATCTCAGGAAACTGGAAACTATGTATACCAGACGCAGCACCCAATCTACACTCAAATTAACCATATCAAAGCAGAATTTGAAAGCTGTAACAATTACGTTGACCTCACTCTAACAATCGATGGCAATTTGAATTGATTACTTTTGACACAACAATTCAACTCGATTTGCAATTTAAACAACATCGATCACCGAATTTGGACAAATTCTACCTGCAAGCGCGCGACTTCTGACAAACTGGCCTATGCTTAACGCTGGGTTTAGTGCTATTCAACACTGATACGACCTGGCTAACACAATCTTCAAATGATCCACGGCTTCTGTTATTTATAGATAACATATGGATCGATTTCACGCTCAGTTCTGCTTGACGTGTGCTTCAGCTTAACGCAGCAACCAATCCAGTGTATACTCCACTCCACGTGACTACAAAACTATGACTTCCTTGCGCCCTTTATACAGCAAATGGATTCTCCAACTAATCGATACCATCCTATAGCTATAAACTGCAGTTTGAAAACACACTAAACAAACAGAATGATTTTACTCCCAACAAATCTGCTCATGTTCTCTGTGCAGATTCCAACTTGTGAAGAAAATACTTTTCTTTCCTTGAGATGTACGAACTCCAAAGTCGTGACAACAATTGTGAAAATGCTTGCTTATTTTACAGACAAAATTTGCTTACTGCTTTAACTTGCTGATCTATCCAGTAATTATGGGCATATATGACCTTATCCAACAGCTCCTGTGCTGGCTTCTCCTGCATGCTCGTGGGGAGCGTTCTTTACCATGTGAAACAGTGTCTTCCATTTATCATGTACCAAAAAAAACATACAAGCCGGGCCACCATAGCTAGAATGAAGGCATGGAAGATTGATGACAAACTCTTAAGAAAACATCCGCCTTGTTGATATTGGAAACAAGTTACCGCAAGGAAAAGAGTTATGTGTTCAATTTGCTTTGCCAAATGTAGTTGAATTCCAACAGAATGTCAACATAACTCTGCACACCTCTATATTCAGTTCCACATATTAACCAATCGATCTCTAACAGAAATCTTTTCTTAGAATGTCACCCTTTGCAAACAGAGATTTTAATACCATTTACCCTTGATGATTTGCATAACAGTTTTCACATAAATAAATGTGATTTCAAGCCCATCGATCATTAATTTAACAATGTTACAAACAAATATACAATTTCTCAATCACCCAATATATATAAACTGAAATAAAACAATGACTTACAACTTTTTACTGGCCAGATGTTTCAATGCCATGGCCCTTCACAATTTCTGAAGGCTTACAACCTTGCTGCTCAAACCTGCTCTCAATCTCTCATGTGTTCTTCTCTCAAAACCCCCTTCTATTTATACAAAAAAAATCATTTAATTTAATGCTCAATCCCTTCAATTCCTCAACAATCCGCTAAATCTCTCAACATCCCTAAAGGATAGCTCTTTATCCCTAAAATCCTTCAACTAATTAAATTCCATCATATCCTTTTATTAAATAAAAAGATATTTACAAAAATCCTCACCTTCTCCTATTTTATTCAAATTAATTTAATAAAATATTAAAAATCATCACACCCCCTTTTAACATATTTACAAAATAAAAAACGCCCTTGATGCTCCTGCATCAGACTCCCGATGCAAGAAAATTCATGACCACTTGGTCATAAGTTTGGATATTTCCTCCTGGATCCCAAATTTTATTTTGTAATCTTTCCATGCTTGTCGATTGCTTTACTACTGTTGTTATCTGCTGTTGTCTTCCCGGTTTCCATATTTTGTGCTGTAATGCTCCACTTGCTCTGCTCTTGCAATATTTCACTGTCATTCTCTTGTTGTCGCTCCTTTTCTTTCTTTCAAATGTCTTTCTCTGGGATGTTTTTATCATTAACCTCCTTATCAACTCAATTTCTCTGTCCAGTATGTCCTCTTTCCGCTGATTTTTTCCATCTCTTGATTGCTGAACTCTCATTCTTGCTTGTTCTTCACTTGTTTTGATTGCTTCCTTTTCACCGTTACTGTTGTTTTGCACCTTTTCTATTGTTGCTACTATAAATGTTGCGGCCTCCCAAACTTCCTTTCCCTCTGCAACATTCCTTTGCTCACTACCTGCAATTTCTTTTTGATTATTATTTATGACAACAGCTTTGTCATCTTTATTCAGCAATCTATCCTGGACATTCATCCTCTGCTTTTCCAATTTCTTCCTTTGAAAGTCTAATTCTCTATATAACTCAATGATTTTAGTTGGAGTAGACTTTGGAAATTTTACACGATCTTCCATTTCCTCACATGGTCTTTCTTCTGCTAAATCTTCCTTAACATCCTTCAGTAGATGTTCTTCCTTTTCTTCCAAACCTGCAATCATACACAAATCGTTAGTTTTAAAATCAGAAGACCTTACGGTCTTATTTGATGCTTTAGTCATCAAGTCTTCGGGCTACTTTGAATCATTCATATGATTCAACTCCTCTAGCTCTTCATCACTTTCAAAAAGTAATGGTCCACTCTCTGGGTAACATAACGAAACTTCAACATCTTCTTCAGCATGTTCATTTTGCTGTAGCTCAACTCTTTCGAGCTTCTCTATCCTCTGTCTGGCATCTATAACTTGTTCAAGTTCCCTTAGTTCGTTTATCAACCGCAAATTTACCTGATGATTCCACTTCTCTTGTAGTCTCTGCCACCTCAGCTTCTTTCTTATGACATAACCATGCTTCTGGGTTTCCTCATTTCTTTGCAACATCTCCATTTACACCTCAAGTTGAACTACTATCTCAGCCTTCTCCCTCTCATATTCCTCTTTGCTTAACTCTTTGTATGCCAATTTCCTTGGCACCCTTCTCCTTTTGTCCTCTACTGTGGTTTATTTCAGAACCTCTGTTATTACTATCACTTTCCATTTCTATGAGTCCCTCACTCACTTTACTATGAGTTGCACTAAGCCTTTTCAGCAGCAAGTCCTGTCTTGCCGCTACTTACCTCACCAAGCTCTCCTCACTCAGTCTTTTGGCAAGCAATTGGTTCTCTATCTCTGGAACCTCCTTT
Organism: Pinus taeda; assembly: GCA_000404065.3. Taxonomy (NCBI): domain Eukaryota; kingdom Viridiplantae; phylum Streptophyta; class Pinopsida; order Pinales; family Pinaceae; genus Pinus; species Pinus taeda. Next base: position 51,483 of record APFE030802876.1, read on the forward strand.
GAGCACTTCTCTTTTCTCTTCTTGGGCTTCAACTCATCTACCTGTTCACAATTGTCCTCCTTATCCAATCTCTATTGGATTTCCTCAAGGTTCTGCCACCTCTATGTTTTCACCTAGAAACTTTCACCGGCTTCCTTTATCTGTTAGCAATTGCCTTTTGGGAGTTGAAATAATACTCAATGAAAAGACTACAATATTCTATTCTTCAAAAACATATCATATTACCTCCAAGATATCGTTTGATCTTGTCCTCCCATTCGCCTGCACTTTGGTTACCTTCAGAATCTCACCACTCCTGCAAATCTGTTTCAACAATCTTTATGCTTCCTCTGCACAAATTCACTCTCAATCAGATTTTAGAACCTGATCCTTTCTTCCAATCTTTCGGTTTTATCTGGAAAACCTCAGCTGTCAGCAATAATTCCTTCTTTGCTGAGTTTTTTTCATTGCTGCAACCATCAATCCCCATTCCATTTCTTGTCCGTAAAACCCAATTCAAAATTTAAAAAAACACAACACCTGAACGATTCTCCGTTCTCCCAGTTGTACTCTAATTTTCTTGACTATCATATTAAAATCTGATATCCTTTGTCTGCATGCACATCTGCTATCATAATTTATCTCTGCACTTATCGCTTGCAATTTGTCAATCACTCATACAACCCATATCGAATTTTACCAATCAAAACAGAATTCTATGCTGTTCGAATGCATAACTGAGAATTATTTCCCCCTACAGGATTTAATATAAATTCAAATTCAGTCTTCAACTCTTCTCAAGAAACTTTCATACAGAGCTAGGCTCTGATACCAAAATTGACGCAGCTCTAGACTGCAAAACCCAGAATCATTACAAACTGTACATATAAAAACGGCAATTCCTGTTCTAGTCAATTTCAGTTCACTTTTTGGCAAATTCAACTCATGCAGAAGTTTTAGTTTCTCCTCCATTTTTATGATTAAAACCAATCTTTAACATTTCTTCTCATAACAAGTTGAATTAAGTTTCAGACATTAATTTTCGACCTTCAATCACATCCAATGCAAGTTTCGCCCGTAATACTCTGTTGCTGACATCCATACAATTATTATTTAATCCCTTGAATTCAATTAAGATCATGGCACCAATGCCCAAATATGCCTTTAAATTGAATCTCTTTATTCAATTATCATTCAATCAAAACACAACTTCCAACCAAACAATCGAACCTTTCGACTTATGGCAATAGCAATTTATATAAACTGAGAGTTGGCTAGAATCAAATGTCGATATCGCATACCTGATTCTCATCAACGATGCTCAAATTGTTAGCGATCTGAAAACACTAATTTTAAACATATTAGAGCTCCAACCTGGCTTATTACATATTCAATCGGTTATCTCAGGAAACTGGAAACTATGTATACCGGACGCAGCACCCAATCTACACTCAAATTAACCATATCAAAGCAGAATTTGAAAGCTGTAACAATTACGTTGACCTCACTGTAACAATCGATGGCAATTTGAATCGATTACTTTTGACACAACGATTCAAATCGATTTGCAATTTAAACAACATCGATCACCGAATTTGGACAAATTATACCTGCAAGTGCGCGGCTTCTGACAAATTGGCCTCTGCTTAACGCTGGGTTTAGTGCTATTCAACACTAATACGACCTTACTAACAAAATCTTCAGATGGTCCATGGCTTATGTTATTTATAGATAACATATGGATCGATTTCACTCTCAGTTCTGCTTGACATGTGCTTTAGCTTAACGCAGCAACCAATCCAGTGTATACTCCACTCCACGTGACTACAAAACTGTGACTTCCTTGCGCCCTTTATACAACAAATGGATTCTCCAACTAATAGATACCATCCTGTAGCTATAAACTACAGTTTGAAAACATGCTAAACAAATAGAATGATTTTACTCCCAACAAATCTGCTCATGTTCTCTGTGCAGATTCCAACTTGTGAAGAAAATATTTTTCTTTCCTTGAGATGTACGAACTCCAAAGTCGTGACAACAATTGTGAAAATGCTTGCTTATTTTACAGACAACATTTTCTTACTACTTTAACTTGCTGATCTATCTAGTAATTATGGGCATATATGACCTTATCCAACAGCTCCTGTGCTGGCTTCTCTTGTATGCTTGTGGGGAGCATTCTTTACCATGTGAAACAGTGTCTTCCATTTATCCTGTACCAAAAAAACATACAAGCCAGGCCACCATAGCTAGAATGAAGGCATGGAAGATTGATGACAAACTCTTAAGAAAACATCCGCCTTGCTGATATTGGAAACAAGTTACCGCAAAGAAAAGAGTTATGTGTTCAATTTGCTTTGCCAAATGCAGTTGAATTCCGACATAATGTCAACATAACTCTGCGCACCTCTTTATTCAGTTCCACATATTAACCAATCGATCTCTGACAGAAATATTTTCTTAGAATGTCGCCCTTTGCAAACAGAGATTTTAATACCATTTACCCTTGATGATTTGCATAACAGTTTTCACATAAATAAATGTGATTTCAAGCCCATCGATCATTAATTTAACAATGTTATGAACAAATATACAATTTCTCAATTACCCAATATATATAAACTGAAATAAAACAATGACTTACAACTTTTTACTGGCTAGATGTTTCAATGCCATGGCCCTTTACAATTTCTGAAGGCTTACAGCCTTGCTGCTCAAACCTACTCTCAATCTCTCATGTGTTCTTCTCTCAAAAACCCCTTCTATTTATACAAAAAAAATCAATTAATTTAATGCTCAATCCCTTCAATTCCTCAACAATCCCCTAAATCTCTCAACATCCCTAAAGGATAGCTCTTTATCCCTAAAATCCTTCAACTAATTAAATTCCCGCATATCCTTTTATTAAATAAAAAGATATTTACAAAAATCCTCACCTTCTCCTATTTTATTCAAATTAATTTAATAAAATATTAAAAATCATCACACCCCCTTTTAACATATTTACAAAATAAAAAACACCCTTGATGCTCCTGCATCATAGTACCACATCAAGTACAACAAATCCACTACCTATTACCCTTAGGAAAATGGGAAATTGGAGGTCACAAATAGGGCCTTGGAGAGCATTTTGACCAAGATTATTAGCAGCAATAGAAAATATTGGGCAGACCGACTTATATAAGCCACTTGGGCCTACAATACCAGTTGTAAGACCACCACTGGATTTACCCCATTTGAATTAGTATATGGAAAGAAGGCCCTCATTTCCATTGAGTTTGAATACAATACCCTAAGGATGGTAGCTCAATTAGACTTAGACCTCACTGCAACATAGCAGGAAAGGATGCTCCATCTCAATGGATTGGATGAGCTTAGATTGCAGGCTCTCATGCACATTGAGGTAGTCCAACTATGAAGGAAGGTTTGGCATGACAAACACATTAAGAAGAGATCCTTCCAGGAGGGTGATTGGGCCCTTCCATGTGATTCAAGATTCAGGGATTTCAAAGGTAAATTGATGAACAGGTGGTTGGGCCCCTATTGAGTGGAAAAATGTTATGAAAATGGGTGTTACCAAATTAGAACCATCGACAAGGAGGGTATTCCATTTCTTGTTAGTGGTTATAGGTTGAATTTATACGAAATATCTCTATCAAAAGAAGAGTTTAGTAGTTCAATAGGAAAGGAGCTGAATGTAATTGGGGGTCTCACAACCCTCAGTTCACTCAACCTCTGACCAACACAAGAAGAATAAATAAATAAATAAATATATATATATATAGATATATATATATCTATATATAGTATAATATATATATATAATTATATTTATATATATATATATATATATATATATATATATTATATATATATATATATATATATATATAATATATATTATATATTATATATATATATATATATATAGTATATATATATATATATAATATATATATATATATATTATTATATATAAGGAAAATAAGGTGCCTAGGTGAAAAATTCCATGAGACAGCCAAAGAGAGAAAAAAGGAAAATAAGATGAAAAGATCCCCAAGTGAAAACCTCCTCTTAGGTTCCTGGGGTAGGCCTGTAGATTAAAAACCTCTTTACATGCAGTTTGCATGTCTCAAAAAAATAAAAAGAAAAAAGGAGGAGAAAAACAATGAAACAAAAGAAGGAATCACACATAGGTCAAGGATTCCTTACATCAATCCTTCTAACACTTCTCTTTTGCAATATTCTAGACAATCAAAGGCACAACAATTGAAGGAACAAAGTCTACAAGCCATTTTTCTATTTCCCAACCTAGCCACCACATTTCCTCCATTATGTCACTCATCTCCCTACACGCCTTCATCACCTAGCAAGCAACTACACTCGATTCTACTTCAATCTTTCAGTGCTACAAGATTGTCCTGAACTTCTACAGGATTGTCCTAAACTACTACAAGATCAATCAAATGTGATACAAGATTGATATCTGCTTATGAAAAGGGGTCAAAACTCATTTTTTCCTTTGGGAAATGTCAGGGGAGGTTCATCAAGCCTCCTTCACCTCTCACCCGCTCCATTTAATCAATCTCCTTCCCAAAACTCCACCATTGTTCATAAAAAAAGAAAACAAGGTCTTTGGAGAAAAATATTGTTCCTTTCACAGAAAGGAAATTGTAAATTTGTATGATGATCACTTTGAAATTTTGTTCATGCTCAAGAATATTTTCAAGAAATGAGGAAGAACTGATTACTAGGCCATTACCAACCTAAATTAACTATCATAAATGACTCGTCGTTTGATATTACATATGAGCAGGAATGGAGGACTCTCATGGACTTATATGAGTGGCTCATTCAAAGTGGGTTTGCACCAATGTTGCAAGGGGCAACGACAAAGGATCTAGGCCACTACAATCAAATCCAAAGGGACCCACTCTACAACAGGAAGTTTTGTAAATATTCTTGGGGGTTTTCCAAATAACACTAGTGGATTAGGGTAGGGTAATCGTGTTGGCATTATGTTTCTGGTATGATTATATGTTACAGATGTTGTACTTGATGGAAACACCCATGGCATGGCTCTCAATATGATGAGAATTAAGAAGTACACAGGAGAAAAGTTCACGGTAATTTTATGGCAGAGAATAAGTTTATAAAAGTTTATTTTCATGTGGAGAAAAAGTTTCACGGTAATTTTTAAATGCAGAGAAAAGTTTATTTCATGTCGCGTAACTTTATCTTTGGTCCTGGTAAGTAGGTCCTTGGAATTTTAACCTATGGGTTTTTGGAACCATGGGGCCATCTCTGACAGAGTGTGATCCCTTAGTATTGTGTTGATTGGTATTGGTTTGTTATGGTTTTGGCCCGTGTATTTGCGTCCATGATTTGAGGGAAGAGCTTGCTATATAAGGCAAAAGAGATCATTGGGCTTGAGTATGCTTTTGGGGTTGAATTATCTTAAGATCTGAAATATTGGGTTATTGTTTCAAAAGCTCGATCTATAAGAAAGTGAAGTGGAAAGTGAATCTGTGAAGGGTGATCTCTCGAGCGCTGCAGCTGCGGAAGTGCGGAGGCGCCGCAGGAGACGCCGAAGGAGGCGCCGCAGGAGACGCCGCAGGAGGCGCCGCAAGAGACGCCACAGGAGGCACCGCAGGAGGTGCCACAGGAGACGCCGCAGGAGGCGCCACAGGAGACGCCGCAAGAGGCGCCGCAGGAGACGCCACAGCAGGCGCCGCAGGAGACGCCGTAGGAGGCGCCACAGGAGGCGCCGCAGGAGACACTGCAAGAGGCGCCGCAGGAGACGCCGCAGGAGGCGCCGCAGGAGACACTACAGAAGGTGTTCTGGGTTTAGTTTTCTGTTATTGTGGATTTGGTTATCTGGGTGACTTACTGGTACTTGATGATCATTTGATATTTATGGAACCAGTTTGAAAATTTATGAAAACTAGTCCTTGAAAGAAAATAAGTAAGGGGTTGTAGCTCCTTTCCAGGAGAGACTGGAAAATGAGAGAGAGTTATAGCTCTTTGCAGGTTGCAGCCTGCGTATTGGTAAAGGACTGCACCAGTACAAGACCATTGTAAAAGGAGTTTCTAGTTTGAAAGAAGATAGAGACATATTGTAGCAGGTGGTTTTCACCCACACTGGGTTTCCACCTTATATCTGGTGTTCTTTGATGTGACTGTCTGTTTTTCTTGTTCATGCTCATTGTTTTATGGTACTGATATGCAAAAATAATTCAAAGTATAAATAAGGAAGAATTGTTAAAAGAACTATATAATATTGATTCACCCCCCCCTCTCAGTATTATTTTCAACAATTGGTATCAGAGCAGGTCCTTCTAAAAAAGCTTGATCGCTTGAAGGAAGATCTTTCATCATGAGCAACTACGAGAGGGAAGCATCTATCAGGCCACCGGTTTTTGATGGGACAAACTTCAATTATTGGAAGGTAAGAGTTACTGCCTATCTTCAATCTCTTGGTACAGAAGTTTTGAACATCGTAGAGACAGGCTATGCTTTTCCTTCAACTACTCCTATAGATGCAGACGAGAAGAAGAAGTATGAAACAAAAAAAAGCAGTCAGTACCCTATTAGGATGTATATCCCAATCGGAATTCATGAAGGTAATGCACTATAAATCCGCAAAAGAGATATGGGACAAAATTGTCACGAGCTATGAAGGAGATGAACAGGTAAAGCGTGCCAAAATTCAAACTCTCAGGATTCAGTATGAGACTCTCAAGATGTGTAATGATGAAAGTGTGGCTAACTATTTTCTTCGGGTAGATGAAGTTGTTAATTGTATGAAAAATTTGGGTGAAGAAATAAAAGAGGCTATTGTGGTTGAAAAGGTTCTAAGATCATTGTCCCCCAAGTTTGAATCTAAAATATCTGCAATAGAAGAAAAAGAAAATCTAGGAATTCTTACTATGTCTCAGCTACATGGAATTCTAACTGCTTATGAAATGAGAAAGGGAGGTCCATCAGATAGAAGAG
>APFE030802879.1:0-32514 GCA_000404065.3 Pinus taeda
TGCCTGCGACGGGTCGCTTTCTATCGACATCAGCACATTATCTGGAAAGTTGACTTAAAAATCGTCAGTACCTTGGAGTCTACATGCATCAATGGCGGGTTTCTCGCCTTCGACGTCAGTTTTCATCATTGACTTGCGATCGAAGGATTCCATGAAATGTTCGACATCGACTCATTCATTCACATCTCATGGATTGTGCTGGGTACTTTGAGAACATTGACATTACTGGTGGCTTTCTCCCACACTTGTTAACGGTTTACATCATTGACCGGTAATCAAGTGGTTTCTACCATGTTCGACATCGACTCATTCATTCACATGGCTAGAATCGTACCAATTCGGGAACAGAAATGAAGACCCTGAATCTAGTTTCCACCATCCAGGCTGCGAGGAGTTTTGTATTCATTATGTTGTAGACCAATAATAAACAGATGGCTGCGTCCATGCTGTGTCTACACGAGTCTATGATTATGATGTATTATGAAATCATTCTTGTACCAGAATAGTTAGTCCAATAGTTAAAGTTTTGATCTGAGTATGGGAATGCCTACCTCAGTGATGATGTAATCTTATAACATGTATTTTGTGTTGAAAATTGCAGGTTCTGACCAGGCTCTCCACAAGATGATCCTCGAAATGATAAAGTACTTCACCCTTCCTATATGACTTAACACCCATATCTATTACAGGCTTCGTACTTTAAGGGGCAATCTGTTACACTGAAATTTGTCACCATGACTATCTGCAGTTAATATGGCTCCGTCAATAGTCATATTGTCCTCCTTGTCAAGCCTCATACCTCTGCTCTTCATGTCAAACTTCAAAAAGAGAGAAAGTCACTTAAAACATGTTTATCTCTGGGTACGCAGGTTCTCTCTACCTTGCCTGCGTGTACGCACTCCAAACACACTGTACCTGCGTACTTGTACGCTCTGTAAGACAAAGGTTGGGTGCGTACCCCTGTAAAGGTCAAAAGGGGCAAGTTTCATCTTTAAAAAGTTACTTGTGGTCACTTCTAGAGCCTTCTAGAAGATTTCTTGACGTGTATTGAGCGCCTCCAGATGGTTCATGTATCCCTATGATAGAGGAGCTTATCCCATCAAGAGGGGAACTACCCCATCCAAAGAGGGGGTATCCCATTGATGTTGGACCTGATTAACTTCTTCTAGAATGCTATAAATACAGGCATTGGGCCAAAGGAGGGAGGTTGAAAGCTGAATATTCTATAGGGTAGATGCTGCTGGAATTAGGACTTCCTTGTTGACTTGTGAGGAGAGATTCCTATCCTTTCTTGTTTCCATAGTGGGAGTGGGTGAGCTTGTCAAAGTAGAGGAAATCTCTTACCGAACCCTGGAAGGAGCTTGCACAACACCAAGGCTCAGGTTGTAATGGTTCCTTTGATTATTTAATACAAATAAGTCCATTCTTCTCAATGATTTGTTAATGAATTATTTCATGTATTCCTTGGTCAATATGATAAGTATGCTTTGTTTTATGATGAATATTCAGATGCTATGTAATCGTTTGCTTTGTTAGTGTATGCAGGTCTGAAAGTGAAGGAGGAGCTCATCTGGATCAGCAAGGCTGGACTGCTACAACAAGCTTGGGACCTAAGGTAAGATCGAAAACATTTGAATTCTCATAGAATGATGTGTATCTAGAGAAGGATAGCTCTTGTTTGGTTTGTTTGTCATTAGAGAGTCTTAGACTCCTAGGAAGGTTGGATTTGTCCGCAAATATAACCCATTCCGTGTGACAGAGAGTGTACCACCTCATGAGCTTGTATGATGTTATTGAGAACATGTCTTCCTTCCACATAACCAGTTTTCTCCTTTGAGATAAGAGTTGGAAGAAGGGGCTTGAGTCTATTAGCGATCACTTTGGAAATAATCTTGTACACCACATTACATAAAGCTATGGGTCCGAATCTGTCCAGTGTCATAGATTTTTCCTGCTTTGGAATCGAAGCTATGAAAGAGGCATTGAGAGCCTTCAAAACCATTCTGGATCTTCTGGAATCTTCCACTACATCAAGGATGTCTTGTTTGACTGTTTTCCAGCATGCTTTGAAGAACTCCACATTGGATCCATCCGGGTCAGGAGCTTTCCCATTCTGCATCTCATTGATAACCTCATTGACCTCATCTTCATACATTGGCCTGTTAATATTGTGATTGTATTCCCTTGTTACAAGCTTGGTAATATACTTTGTGAAATTGTTAATGAACCGTGACCTGTCTAAGAGAGGCTCCTTTGCAATGCTAAGGAAGTGTTGTACTATGACATATTCCATTTATTTGTGGGAGACAAGCTCTTTCCCTTGAAAATCTCCGAGTTTTGAAATTTTGTTATGTGCCCTGTGATCCAAAGTTGATTTATCGAAAAACTTTTTGTTTTTTCCCCTTCTCTAATCCACTGCACTCTCGATTTCTACCTCCAGAATATCTCCTCTTGGATGCACCTATCTTCCCATTCCTTCTGAAGACACTCAGTTTGATTTTTCGTTTCCTCCGTAAAACCATCTATGATTATGATTTGATTAATCCCTTGGAGTTTCTGTTCAACTTCTCTTTTGGCTTTAAAAATATTACCAAACTCTTTCTTGTTCCAATCTTTGAGTCTAGATTTGATGTGTTTAAGTCTTTGTTGCAACGTAAACATGTTTGTGCCTTGAATGGACAAATATTCCATCCACCATATGTCAATATTGCTGGTGAAGTCAAGGTTAGAGAACCAAACATTTTCAAATCTAAAAGGTCTATTCCTCGGTGTACCCATAAAAGCGACTTCATGCTGGACAAGCCAGTGGTCCGAGCCTCCAAAGGGAAAGATTAGAGCTGACATGCCAGGGCCTCTGAGAAGGAGATCCTTTGATATTATGAATCTATCTAGTTTAGAGGCAACCTGAGCAACCCTTCCTCTCTTGTTGTTCCAGGTGAAAGTGCCATTTATTGTTTCAACATCCACTAGTCTCATTTTGTTTATGAAGTTCTAGAAGGCAATGGAGTCTCTGCCTAGTGTTCTAGTGCCACCTTTTTTCTCTGTCAGAGATTTAATCATATTGAAATCCCCTGCTAGAATCTAGGGCATATTATGATATCTCTCTCTCGGCTCCTCAAGGGAGGTGAAAAGCTTGAGTTTGTCTTCTAGTTTTTGACAACCATAAACATTTGTAATCATGTAAGTCTCCCTGTAACCCAAAGGTTGAATCACCAGCGATAGATAGTTCCTCGACGCTTCCGCATCCAGGATTCCAAGTTTCTGGGGATCCCAAAGCATAAGAATCCCTCCTGCCAAGTTATCTGCCTTAACCTCTAGATACTTATACTTGCTTAATCATTTTCTATGTATTTCTCTGATCTTATACATCGAACACTTAGTTTCCTGAATAAAAACCATATCTAGTTTTTCTTCTTTTATTTTACTGCTAAGATTTCTTTATTTCCTTTTACTTCCTAGGCCCCTAATGTTCCAGGTTGTAAGCTTCATTAAAAAAGGTTTGTAAAGGAGTATTTGGTGAGATCTCTCATCTTACCTGAGTTAATCATGAGTTTTCCACATTCGGTCAGCAGCTCATTCTGTCTTTTTCTTCCTCTTTTCCTACCCGAATTCTTGGAAGTGTGCATCGGTCATGATTTTTCCACATTCGGTCAGCAGCTCATTCTGTCTTTTTCTTCCTCTTTTCCTACCCGGGTTCTTGGAAGAGTGCACCGGTGTTTCCTCCATTGTTTTCATCCCTCTATTCTCCTAGCTATTATGGTTTTTTTGACTCCATAGCCCTTTAATTGGGATCTCCAGAGGAAGAGTTGTTGAACCCTGTCAAACTCCTCTTTTGGTAGGGAGTCAACCCCTTTGGAAATACCCTGCTCCAAATTTTTTTTAGATCTAAGTTCTCCCTCTCAAGAATCTCCTGCAGTTCATGGTCCTTCGTTCCCACCTCACTTGGGCTCATCTCATGGTCCCTACTGAGCTCTATAATGTTCAGTAGATCATCCTTTTGTTGGTTGTTCTATGGTATATCCTCCATGCTAGCATCCCTATCCTTCTCATTGGTATTAGCCTCTGATTCCTGGTTTGCCCCGTTGTTTCCAACGTCTTCTTCTAATATTTTGAATCTATTGTGGCTCGATTTCCAATCCTTGTTGATTTTCTTTTGGTACCGCTTTCCTCCTTTCCCTTTGGCCCCCACCTTAGTGAAACCCTCAGGATCTTTGCTTGCGGTGGTTTTTGTGTTGTTCTCCAGCTTGTTTGAAGGGAAATCTCTATATAGGTGCCCATGTTCATAGCACTTACGACACCTGAATGGGACATGTTCATAGTCCACCAGCTACACCCATTATTCATCATACACTTCTAAAATGATTTCGTCCAGAAGTGCCCCATATAAGTTCATTTCCACACAATTCCAGGTGAAAGAAGTTTATTTACCTCTTAGAGTCGCATCTGATATTTTATGAAATACCATAGTTTATTGCCGATATCCTTTAGAGACTCTAACAACCAATAATCTAAAGGAAAGGAGTATAGTCTTATCCATACCGGTACTAAAGTGAACGTTTCTCATTTTGGAACAAAATTCATTACCCATGGTTGCATGTAAACGCCTGCAGCAGCGTAAAAATAGGGTCTCCCTCGAACACTTTGTCTTTATCTTCTAAGCTTGTGAACACCACCATAAAGAAGCCCTTGGATCCAAGATGAAGGTTTATTTACCCCTTTGGTTTCCAGTGGTTCCTTATCCATGCGTGTAAGGCCTTCTCTATTGGCCAAATTCCCATAAATTTTCATATAGCTGCATGTTCCGCCATGTGTTCTCTGTGCATCTGTAGCGCTGAGTCGCTTAAAACGACCTGCGAAATAATGGTTGACTTGGTTTTGTAGATGCCTGTCGCACTCATAGGTGCAGTTTTCTGATTGCTACCCTCTTTCCTCTTCTCCTTGCTATTTTCCTTATGACTTTCTTCCTATCCGTAAGGTTTGATATTTCCTGTGTTAAAATATTCAGTTATTACCTCCGGTGGTTTCTTGAAGTGATGCAGACAAGTTCCCTTGCTTCTATTCGCGGCTATTTGATTGTAGGCGAGAGCAGAAATCCCTCCTCCACCACCCGCCATGGTTACTAGCGCCAAACCCTAACTCAAACCCTAGTTTAGATTGCATAGCCACCGAGTTTTTTCTAGCGACTCCTAGCCCGTTCGATTTTCAAACCCAAGATCATTTGCGGGTTGATTTTCTATTATTGAGAGCGGAGAGAATTATTTTACAATTTCTAATCAAGTTAAAATAGAATATTTAGTTGCTTCTTGTCATATATATATATATATATATATAAAATTAAGAAATAGAAATTATTAATTTTATTTAAAAGTATTATAAAATGTCTAAAACAATTTGTTTTACTTTAAAGCATTATAAAATGTAGTATAAGTTTATTTGTCAGTCTATTTGAGGTTTTTTGATTGGTTGTTGTAAATTTATTTTAACTATGTTTACTTTATTAGTTGTTGTAATTTTAGTTTAACTATAATTGATTTAATAGTTGTTGATATTACAAATTAATTGTTGATATTACAACTCAGTACAAAAACTTAATTAAAATATTTTACCCTCACTCTTAATTATTAATAAAATACTTCCATATCTATATCAAATAAGATACCAAACAATGAATAGTTGTTAAAGATTAAAGAGTTGCAGGTGAATGGCTGTTGAATGTGGCAGGCCTCACAATTCCTGCTTCAGATTGTTTTACTGAGCAGTCCCCCATGTCTCTTATTATGATTTAATTATTGTTTATTATTTTTGGAATTATCATAATTCCCAAGAAAATTTGTGATGGATTGCATGCTTGTTTTTGAGGCAGCTAAGATCATTTTAGGGTTCTAGACAATAACATGTATTTCTAAGTATCCATTCTTTCGTTTTTCCGTGCTTTAAACGTCTATTGTTCAGTTAAAAGTTGAGCATGACCAGATATTAAGGTTTTAAAATATCTAAATCCAACCATTTTGAATTCCTTATACCACTCCATGCTTTTGCGATATAAAATCTAAAACAAATATAAGTTTTAAATAGGAAACAATATTAACCTCTTGAAAATTGATAATTGCACAAATCTCTTGAAAGGTTGATATGCTAAATGTATTAATGTAAGATTAGAGTTAAACTATTAATATTTTATGATTTCACACAATGTCTGTTTTCCTGAGGAGTCAAACGTACTTAACGTGATTTAGTAAATCGATTCAACTTTGTTGTGTAGAGGTTCAGAGTAACTGATGCAGGGGCATAAGTTATTTCAAATTGACCGAGAGGTCAATAAATTATATAGAGGGGTTGGTTCCTTAGTACTACGTAAATTATAGGGAGCGGTTGGTTCCTCAGTACTAGAAATATGTTACGATTAGATTTTAACTGAAATTTTCGCGTAGCTAGTTTTGTTATGGAATTAATGTAATGATAGAGTTTGTTGTAAATGATCCTATTCTTGAGGATTGAATGAGCTTTCTTTGTTATCTTTTGATAGATAATAAAAAGCCATATTCGTGGAAAGAGGATTCACGGGTGTTCTGTGTGTGCGTACAAAACAATCTTGTGCTTTTTCCCTACTGTTCATCAGTTCTTTGTAATTGATTTGAGCAAATCTGTGTATCTGCTGTATGAAATTGATATAGCACAGTTGTGGGTGTTCAGGAATCTGTGGCTTTAATTTCCGTTTCGCGACTACATTAAGGAAATCCACGCTGAGATTTGCATTACAATTATATTGAAGGGGAGCAGAATCTATAGAGGAGGACAATTGGGTAAAGAGGGACTGGTGAACTAACATTGTCACACCGAGGTAAGGTGTTATTTGTTGGAAATAATAATCCTAACCACCCTCTAAAAAATACTCACAAACGCCACGTTTCCCAGTCAACTATTTCAGGTTTGTGATTTTGTTTGCAGGGGTAAAGACTGAAGTCAGAGCAGAAGTAAAACACTGACTATTCGGCAACACAATAGAGAGTTTAATAAATTTAATTAATTTTGGTAAATAATTTTGCGTCACACATCTACTAACTAGCAAAAATGCGTATGTCACACATCTACTGACTAGTAAAAGTGCATAAAAAAATTACATATTCCATAATATTATATGGTTAATCTTGACAATGACAACGTAATACTTGAAACTAGCTATTTTGACTTTATATAAATTACAGTGTGAATATTCATATTAAAACAACTTTTGAAAAAGATCATTAGTTTTGGATTACTGACACTAGAAGGTCACTCTTAGGCCAATACATGTGTTATTACAGTACTCTATTGATTTTTACAAAGTAACATCTGTCCTACCACATATGATTCGAGTAATGGACCTTATACTACTTTGCATATTACATTTGGGTGAATTGTTTAATCTTTATCTGCAATTGATCATCGGTCCTTGTGCATTCATCTCACATTAATGGTCGTGGTTAACTCAGACTAGGTGCCAGTGCTCCCTTCCTCGTGCTGTTAATATGGTACTGCCCCAGCTATAACTCCAGATTCCCTCCAGAATCAACGACCTTGGTGCAGATCTGGCATCGGACGGTTGAGGTGCATACTCGGGGTTCTAAGCCTGTGGATAGGGGTTTTCTGCGTCTCATTTCTTTCTTGCAAGCTGTGATACCAGTGTTTGCTGTGGAGGTTACCCTCCTCCTTTTCTCTTCCGTGCGAGTTGGGGTTCCTCTGCTTGCTGCAAGGCTTGAATCCTTTACACGTGTAATTGGTATTTCCTTATCTGAGGTTGGATACATAATCCCTAAGCTTATTCTCCATCTTCTATACAACAATTTAACATTTCAGTTCTTTTTTTATCAGGGTGTGGGCTTCATGTGGCTGCCATCAACTACGGAAGGTCTCCTTGGTCTAGCCTAGTCCAGGCAAAGACCATTCAAATCGTTTACCTCCATTGTTATTGCTTTGTCAATTTTTACAAAGTTTAAGGTTTTTAATCCCTGTTTGTTATTGGAGTCGAAGGGTCTTGAAGAGCCATGGTGAAGGCTAGATGGAGCCCTTGCTTGGATTCTGGTTTGCGGTAGCCTTAAGATATAATAACCTAAAGGGTCCTTACTTAGATTAAAGAATGTATGGGGTTCAACCCCTTTTGTTTTATTCTAAAACAAGCCGATTATTATGATTGTTTCGTAATTTTTTTGACATTCTCGTCCCTTGGCTCTGTAATTTTAAAGGGCTTTTGTGGCCTTTGGCCTTTTAAGTGGTCTCGTTTGAAAATAGAGGGTTATGTCGGCTTGTAATGATATTTTATCTTGAAGGATTCTAGCGAGGGTTTGGGCTTTCTAACTCTAGCCTCCTGCTTGGCTTGATATCGTTATATACGTTCCTGTTTAATGAAATTTATCATTCTATTTAACTTCTCTAGTTTTATTACTATATTGCTACAAAAGACAACGTCCTCCACTGTACCTCTTTGTGAATTGCTGCTATTTAACATTTTCCTCTGTGTACATGGCTTCATACTGCTAATGCCAATTCCTATTTTGGGTTATACATTTTGCAAAGGGTTGATTTTTGAAGACAGAGGATTTTTCGGTCTTTTGTCCAGAATTCCCCAGGGTTCTTGAATTCATTGTATTTTTCTTTTATAAACTTTTTATAAAAAAATAAATATGCAATGTATAAAGTCTAATGTATAAAGTCTATTACGTAGTTAAAAATCTCATTGTGTATGTGTTTAAGAATGTTAAGAAGAACCGGTATTGAGTATTCCAGAGGATCAGTAAGTTTTTTGGCAGCACTTAACCTAGTTTGCCCTTTTTGATTTGGGTTTACATTTATATATTATATGAGATAGTATTAGGGCTTATTTCATTGCTTGGCCATCTTTGGCGGTTTTTTCTTTTTCATTACATGTTTATTTGTTTAGTTATCTGTGTACTTGAGGTTGGTAATTGTTTAGAGAGTATTTCTCTATTTTTCTCCTATCGATACTTGATATTGTTTCAATATTGTTTTGGTTTATCTAGAAAAGAATAATAAGATACTGAGTATAGTTTTGGTCTAAAATCATGCTGAAGATTTACTTATCTCTGTTGTAATGTTTATATAAATTTCATTTGGCAAAAACTCAGAGAATTATCTAGACATTTTTTTATTTTATGATTACTTAGCAAGCAATTCATATCTATATAATTGTATGCTTATTTAGTAAGCAAATCATATCTATATACAAGATAAGACATATATATTAATATATATATATATATATATCATATATATAATATAATATATTTATTCAAAATTTGCATAATATCTATTAAAAGAAAGGGATTTCTTCCACCTATCTAGACAGTTGTTTCCAGATTTTCTTCTATATTAGTCCACAATTAGGATTCCTGATTTTGGTTTCTTTTCCTCCCAATCTTAGAGACTATTATTACAGTCTCCCCCTTTCCTGTGTTCAGGAACCTCTTCTATGAAAACTTCCAGTCTCAGCGCTATCTGGTCCTAACCAGACATAGCCGTCTCAATGTTGCCTCACCCTTCATCACAACTTTTTCCTCTTGATCTTATATACCTCTATCCTCTTCATTTTCTTGAATAAATCCTCAAGAAATTAGTTGGAATAGGTACTTGTTTCTCAAACTGATTCATAAGTTAAAAAAAACATTTATCGATAACTGTTGTTTTATTACAAAATAATTAGATTCCATAACAGTAATTTTTATAAATAAAAATTAAATAGTTTGTTTGATCTATAGTAAAAATAAAATATTCGTATGATTTGGGGATATCACATCGTCCCCCCCTAATATGTAGCATTATCCCGTTTTTTTTCCTCTAAAAAAATCCCGAAAATGTTTCCTTCATAACTTGCTCATCCTCCTAGGTGGCCTCTTCCGGCCCATAGTGCTGCCATTGCAATTTAACCTGGATAATAATTCGTTTCCGCAGCATTACTTCTCTCTGATTGAGTATACTTTGTGATTTGACCAGGAACTCGCCTTTCGGCTCAACCTGCACATATCAACAAAACACTACAAGTTATCATTTAGCTTGTTTAATAAAGCTTTAATAATAGAAATTTTCTTAAATATATTTACCTGAATGTCTTGCCAATTGATAATGTGTTTAGGATCATAAATGCATTTCTTAAGTAAAGAAACATGAACGACATTGTGCACATGAATGTGGTTGGGTAAGGCCATCTGGTAAGCTACTTGTATGATTCGAGCTAAAATTTGGAAAGGCTAGCAAAATCGGGGTGCTAGCTTAGCACATCCGGTCCATTGCAAGGTGCTCTTCTTTGCTTGAACCTGACTATACACATGGTCTCCCACTTGGAATTCCCGGAAGCTTCTCTTCCAATCAACAAAATTCTTTTTCCGCTCTTGATCATCTTTCAAATTAGCTCATGTACATTTTTCAATATCGCCTCCATTTCTTCCAACATATCGGGTCCTAACATCAATTTGTCTTTTGGTCCACTCCAACTTAAGGGTGTCCTACATTTACATCCATACAACACTTCAAAAGGACTCATCCATAATGATGTATGGTAACCATTTTTATAGGCAAATTATACCAAGTGCAAGTAGTCATCCCATTTTGATGGTTGTTGCATCACATAAGTTCAAAACATGTGTTCAACTACTTGATTTACTCGCTCTGTTTGTCATTCCGTTTGTGGATGGTAAGGGGCATTGAAGTGTAGTTGTGTACCCAAACCTTCAAAAAGGGCCTTCCAAAAGGCAAATGTGAATTTCACATCATGGTCGGAAATGATCACCTTGGGTATTCCATGCAATTTAAAAATGTTTTGTATAAAAATGTTAGCAATCTGCATTGCTTTATAAGTTGACTGAACTTGTATGAAATGGGCAGATTTTCTCAATTTGTCCACCACCACCATGCTGGAGTCATTTTGCTTCTTGGACTTTGGTAGTCCGGTAATGAAACTGATGGATATGGTTTCCCATTTCCATTCTGGAATCGACATAGGGTGAAGTAATCCCGCTGGGTGTTGGTGTTCAACTTTTATTTGCTGGCATTCCAGGCATATGGATAATTATTCTGCTACTTCCTTCTTCATACTAGGCTAGAAAAATTCTTTTCTCAAGGCAAAAATCATTTGCTGGTATCTCGGGTGGCCTGCATAAGGAATCTCATGAAATTCATCTAAGATTAAATTCTTGAGTTTCTTTTGGTTAGGTACATATAGCCTTTTTCTATAAACTAGCAATTCTTCTGAATTTACCTCATATCCTAATTGTTGTTCATGGATTTTCAGATTTTTTGGTTGCTGCCATAATTGTTTGTATACTAAATCTCCCATGGCTAATTCACAAATATGCTCATGAAAAGTTGTTCACGATTCATTGAAAGATGTTTGATATAAACAATGCCCCTTATAGCTCAAAGCATCTGCAACCCGGTTTTCTTTACCTTTCGAATGTTTAATTTCAAAATCGAATTCACTTGGGAAGTCTTCTCAACGAGCTTCTCTAGCATTTAAAGTAGGTTGTATGAAATAGTTTGTTAGACTATGATGGTCAGTCATTAGTACGAATTTCATACACATTAAGTCATGTCGCCACATTTTTAAGGTTTCTGTTAGGTCCTTATAATACTAGTGGTTCCTCTATTACTATTGTCATTGTATCTATTATTGTTATTTTTGTGCCCCTATTGTCCCCATATTGATATTATTGTGCCCCATAGAATCCCACTATTGTTATTTTTGTGCCTTTATATTATTATTGTTAGGTCGGCTTGGTTATATTGTGACCCCTTAAACTCTTATATATAGAAACGAGGTTTTGTCATTTGAATCATAAAATAATTGTTCATTTGTGTAATGTAAAGGAGGTTTCCCACTTGAAGAGGTTGAATTCTAAGGCGTTGATCTATCTTTTCTATATTTTTGTGAGCTGGTTTCATAACATTTGGTATCAGAGCTTTGGATTATAGGGTTTTGCTACTCCAAAAAGGTCATCGTGGAATTTGCGCTATAATGTTTTTTCTGCGATGTTTCAGATGCTAAAAAAAAACCCATTTGGGCCAAAATCGTTATGAACCTCAGGACTAAATTTCAAAGCTTTTCACACTATATTTGTGGAGATATGATCTAAGGAAGTTGTCATTTTTGCAGACTCCTGAATTACATTCCAAATAGGTGACCTGGGGAAAATCGTCATAACTTTTGATTTGAGTATCAGATTGAAATTTCGTCGGAAGTTACAGAAAGAGGACGGATTGTAGTTTCCTGTGTATATTGTTTAGATCTGAAGGTCAAAATAGTGACATGTGGCACTTCATACAAGTTCGCTCTTCTGAAAAGGGCTATAATAAGGTCATCTTCGGATATTGTGCATAACTCTTTCTTGGAGAATCTAAATTCAATCAAACTGGTGGCATTGGAAAGAGGAAGCAGAGGGTTACTATAGATCACAATTCTAGAACTCGATGATTTGAAATTACAAAGATACATCAGATTCAATATCGAGCTCCTACAAAGTGCAAAAAGGTGTGTAGTTTTTTTAAATTTTTGCATAAGCTTGGTTTGAAAAATTAGTTTGAAGGAATTCAAAGGGCATAGTGAAGCATTATTATTAGTAATTTATGCCCCGAAGAAAGAAAATGGAAACACCTAGTAAGCAACCTAGAAGCTCTAGCATGACTCATGAGTAAGAGGAAGAAATGCAACATGATATATCAAAATTACGACACTAAGTGCAACAAATGTCACTCACACAAAAAGTAACAGAATCTAAGATGGATGGTTTAAAGAAAGGCGTAGAAGCTAAGATGAAAGACGTGGAAGCTAAGATGAATGACGTGGAAACTAGGATGGATGATTTGAAGATAGATTTGAAGACGGGCATGGAAGATTTGAAGACAAATTTGAAGACAGATTTGACAAAGTTTCTACAAGAAATGCTTACTAAAGGTGAAAGAGTAGTAAAGGAAACTCATGATAAGAAAAAAATAAATGTTAATCATGATTTCATAGATTCTAACATTGGTTTGAAGAACCACCATGTTCCAAAGATCTATATGAGGAAGTTTGATAGCAAGGATCCTGGAACATGGATACTACAGATGGAGCAATTTTTTGATCTCCATAATGTGCAAAACACACAAAAGGTATGCATTGCAACTTTATATTTGGAACTGAATGAGTTTGTATGGTATCGATGGATTTGGTCTCGTAAACAAATTGTCACTTGGGCTATTTTTACGGAGGAAATGATAGCACATTATGAGGATACAAAAAGAAACACTTTTTTAGCCAATTGATAAATCTCAAACAAAAGGGTTCAATGATGGAGCACATTGACAACTTGGAAAAATTGGATATAACGGTAAAAGATATTCCAAAGGAGCATAGGATTGATGTGTTCATAGGGACTTTAAAAGATAACATCCAACATGAAGTTCGCCTTTGGGAACCAAATTCATTAGAGAAGGCATTCAAGTTGGCAAGAAAAATGGAAAGCAAAATTATGGCAACAAGGAAGCCTACCACTCACAATTATAAAGATGGAAGTGTTGCTGCCCCTAGCCATCCACAACCTACAACGTTGACACCACAACAATTGGAAGAAAAAAGAGTAAAAGGGCTTTTTTATAGTTGTGATAGCAAATATGCTAAAGGTCATAAGTGTGCAGAGAAGAAATTATTTTACATAGATTGAGAAGAGGAGGATGAAAAGGAATAAGAAACGTCAAAAGAAGAGGATATACACGAGGAATAAACCCTAGAAAAAGATGAAATGAATACGACCATATCTTGTAATGTATTGGATGGAATTACCAGTTCTCAAACTATCAAGATAGAAGGACATATCAAAAAGAAAAAGGTAATTGTGTTGATTGATTCGGGAAGTACCCATAATTTTATTCATTGGAAGATAGCTAAATAATTGAATTGCTTCTTATATCCAGCACCAGATTGTCACGTAATGGTTGCAAGTGGAGGAACCATAAATTGCTCAGGAAAGTGTCATAATATCAAGCTATCCATGGGAGAATATGTATTGAATAGCCCAATGCTTTCCATTCCAATGGGTGGTGTTGATGTTGTACTAGGAGTCCAATGGCTACAATCCTTGGGTACAATAGATTTTAATTTTTAAGAACTTTTCATGAAATTCTCTTCAGAAAGAAAGGAAGTTGAATTAAGAGGTATCACAAGGAAACCGAGAAAGATAATCAGCTCTAATGGAATGACAATAAATAACAACGAGGCATAATCACACAATTATGTTCACTAGAGGTTCCCACATCGAAATTGTCCATTTCCCCAGATCTACAAAATTCTTGGACAATCATTGCAAGGTATTTGAGACTCCCAAAAGCCTCCCACATATTCATGATCATGATCATGATATCAATTTGATTCCAGAAAGTGTTCCTCCAAACATCAGGCCTTGCAGGTATCCCTATGCCCAAAGAGTGAAATTGAACATATGGTTGCAGAAATGCTAGAAGCTGGTATAATTCAACCTGGTCAAAGTTTTTTTTTTCTGCTCCAGTAGTATTGGTTCACAAGAAGGATGGATCATGGCGCATGTGTCCAGATTATAGGGAGCTCAACAAGCTCACTATTAAAGATAAATTTCCCATTCTTGTCATTGATGAATTATTCGATGAATTGCATTAATCAATTTACTTCACTAGATTGGATCTTCATTCAAGATATTATCCTGTCAGAATGAGGAATGAAGACATTCCAAAAACACCATTTATAACTCATGAGGGTCATTATGAATTTTTGGTCATGCCTTTTGTCCTTACTAATGCACCTTCTACATTTCAAGGTTTGATGAATTCCATTTTCAAACCCTTCCTTAGAAAATTTGTGTTAGTATTTTTTGATGATATACTAATCTAATGTAAGTCTTGGAAGGATCATGTCCAACATGTTGACATGGTGCTCAAACTATTGGAGGAGAAACAATTATATTGAAAAATGTCCAAATGTTTCTTTGGAGTACAAGAGGTGGAATATTTGGGTCATATTTTATCTCATGAAGGTGTTAAGGTAGACCCTAGCAAAATTAAAACCATTAAGGAATGGAAAATCTCCACATCCATAAAGCATCTGCAAGGACTTCTCAGGTTGACAGGGTATTATCGCAAGTTTGTTAAGAATTATGGGAGAATAGCAGCACCTCTAACAACATCATTGAAGAAAGATGCATTTTCATGGACTCCAAAAGAAAGGAAGGCCTTTGAACATCTTAAAGAGGCAATGTGCCAAGCACTAGTCTTAGCTACACCGGACTTCACAAAAATCTTTATTGTGGAATGTGGCTCAAGAAATGGAATCAGTGTTGTTTAATGTAAGAAGAAAGACCCATTGCTTTCGAAAGTCGTTCAATAAAAGGAAAGTATTTACACAGAGCTATTTATGAGAAGGAAATGTTGGAAATACTACATGCACTTAAGAAATGGTGGCCCTACCTAATGGGAAGACACTTCAAGGTAAAAACAAATAATGATAGTCTTAAATACTTTTTATAACAAATATTATCTTTAAAAGAGCAGCAAAAATGGGTCACAAAGATGTTGGGTTATGACTTTTAAATCATCTACAAAAAAGGGAAGCAAAATGTTGTGGCAGATGCACTCTCAAGAAAGGATGAGGATGTGGAAGTGTTTCTTTGCGCTATTTCTATTATCCAATCAGACTAGATAAAATAAGCAAGGGATGAAAGGAAGAATGATGAGGAAGTGTGGGCACTCATTCAAAAGATACAAAAATATCCCAATACATCTGATACATTTATCTGGAAAAATGATTCGTTATGGTACAAGTATCGGGTATACCTATGTAAGAATTCCCAACTCAAACAAAATATTCTTAGGGAATTGCACACCTCTCCCTTAGGAGGGCACTTAGGCTTTCTAAAAACCTACCACAGGGATAAGAAGGATTTTTTTTGGGATGGCCTTAAATCGGATATTCAAAATTTTGTGGCGGAATGTTTTGTTTTCCAACAAATAAAGTTGAAACAATTAAGACTCCAGGACTATTACAACCTTTATCCATTCCAAGCCAACATTGGGAGGAGGTTTCAATGGATTTTATCATAGGTTTACCCAAGTCCGAAGGAAAGAGTGTTATCGTGGTGGTAGTGGACAGAATTACGAAGTATGCACACTTTTGTGGATTATCTCATCCATTTAAAGCGAGTACAGTTTCTACTACATTTATGGAAACAATTCAACAGATACATGGAAACCCAAATATTATTGTAAGTGACAGAGATTCCATTTTCACTGGAAATTTTTCAACATAATTATTTTATTGTCTTGGTACTCAGTTAGCTCATAGCTCATCTTATCATCCTCAATCTGACGTGCAAACTGAGATAGTAAACAAATGTTTGGAAGGAAATCTTCATTGCTTTGTATCTAATAAACAAACACAATGGGTCAAATGGTTGCCTCTGGCTGAATGGTGGTATAACACTTCCTTCCATACTGTAAAAAAAATGACCCCATTTATGGCACTTTATGGATATCATCCACCATCCATCACATCATATTTAAGACAAAATTCTAAGGTTCAAGCAATGGAAGATCACATCGAGCATCAGCAACAAGTTCTCCAACTCTTAAAGGATAACCTCACCTTGGCACAAAATAGAATGAAACATCAGGCAGATCAACATTGCAGCAAAAGAAGTTTCGATGTAGGTGATTGGGTATTCCTACTGCTACAACCATATAAACAAATGTCCCCTAAGTGATTTAAGAAGGATAACAAATTATCACCAAAGTATTATGGTTTGTACAAGGTGTTACAAAACATAGGTACTATGGCATACAAATTAGAGATTCCTGTAGCTTCTTGAGTGCACCCAGTTTTCCATGTTTAATGCTTAAAGAAGGTTATAGGTGACAAGCTTCCAGTTTAGACAATATTGCCAAAACTTGATGAGGAAGGAAAAATCATATTGGAACCTGAATTAGTCAAAGAAACAAGAACTCAACAGCTACGAAATAGATTAATTTCAGAGTATCTCATCAAGTGGAAGAACTTACCAGTTGAAGATTCCACATGCGAGGATGAGAATTTTATACAGAAGCATCCAGAACTACTCAAGCATTGAGGACAACACTTTCTTGAAGGAGAGGGGCATGTTAGGTCCCTATAATATTAGTGATCTCCCCATTACTATTGTCATTGTATCCCTTATTGTTATTTTCGTGCCTTTATATTATTCTTGTTAGGTCGGCTTGGTTATATTGTGACCCCGTATACTACTATATATATAAAGGAGGTTTTGTCATTTGAATCATCTAAGAATTTTTCATTTGTGTAATGTAAAGGAGGTTAACCCCTCGAAGAGGCTTATTTCTAAGACATTGATCTATCTTTTTGTGAGATGGTTTCATAACATATTGTGATCCTGGGAGAGGACCCCTTCCCTTAATCCCTCTCCCTTATTGGCATGCTCATTGACAATGGAATTATTTTCTATTTTTATGTGATAAAATATGATGGAATCAAATTTTTTATATCTGCAACCAAATTCTTGCAATTAGCAAAGCTTGATCATTCCTAGGAGATATCTTGGTTTGATGGATGGAATATTTGGATTGTTATCATGGAATCTCCGTAAACAATGATCTGTCGCATTCCCTTTTCTATGGATATCTTTAGTCATTACCATAGTTTCAAGGCTTCTACGTAGTTATTTGATGTCCATCCTAATCCCCAAGAAAATTTCAACACTATTTCTCCTATGAGGTTGTATATGACCCCTCTCGCTCTAGCCTCCCCCATGGTCAACCCATATTTTAATATGATTCATATTATATATATTTGTTTGTATTTTTTGGAATTTTTCTCAATACTTTTTTTTTTTAATTTTCGTTTATATGGGATTTTTTTAATGTATATATATTTTTTGGTTTTATATGGTTTTATATCCATATTATAAATTAATCAACTAGCGGTAAATGCCCCTAGTTCTGCAACACCCTCCTCCCACATCCACCCAAGTAACCATGTCAATTGGGGTAAACATGGAATGAGAGGCTACTATGATCAGATTCAACCTCCTAGGTGACCTTAAGAAAGTGGAATTGACATAAAATCACACACAACCATCCAACATCATCAACGGAACCTTTCGGAAACAAGTCAACCACTCAAACAGCTTGTCCCTGGGTCCCACTATTGCTTTAACCAACTTAGGCCAAAGTAATGCTCCCCAACAATAGCCTAGACAGTTATAACGCCCCCCAGATCTTAGCAAAATGTGTTGGTATCTACGTTAGCACTCTGTTTTGCTAGCATCCCAGGATTTGAGCCACCTTTTCTAGTCTAGAGGCCAGGACACTACCCAGAATGCAGTGATAACTTAAAATCAATAACAGTACAGGGAAACAAGGATGTAAAATAAATAATTTGAACAAGACCATAACCATACTCCTATTAGCCATGACAGGCATTTTGTTAAACATATCATCAACATGCAACCTATAGGTGTAAACAACAAAATTAAGTGTAGGGATCTCATACTTATCTGAGAATCACCATGAACCATTATTTCCTCATGTCATTTGGTGCCTTGTCATTTATTAGATCATACATACATTATCCATCCATATACAAGTAAAAACATGTTGAGAGACATACATATGTCCTGTGACAAAATATACATATAACCAACATAATAGGAACATAAATGCCATAAACATATCAGCCATCAAAATCCACATATACATCAGTACATTTACACATGAAAATCAAGGGAATGAATTTCTCATTAATGAATGCAATGAACCAACTGGAGATGGGATTTCCATGCTCCACCCAACCATATATTAGTTGATCCAAGTCTCTCTTCAGCTAATCACCCCCATGCCATATTCCAAGCATGAATGTGGGACTCATAGAACACATCAGAAAAACACCAATAAACATGGATGCCACTAAAGTTATCCACCTACCCCGTGAGTAATTTGAGTGCCTCCTAGTCTCTAAGGCTTTATCATGCATCCACAATCTGATCCAGGGATCACTAGGCCCTACACCAATACATACTCTCAATGCTTTACCGTGCATCTCATCCCAGGATCACTAGGCCCAACAGAGAGAAAATCCACCTCTTGGCTTTATTGTATATCTTATCATTCACTATTAAAGTTTCCTAGGCCCACCGAGGAAAACAATCTGGATCTAGCACAACCCACAGTCTAGTTCAGGGGTTACGAGGCCAAAGGCTTCATAATCCTCAGTATGTTTTAGGGACCGCTCAGACCATGTTTTTGTCAATTCGGAGATCAACCCCACTCAACTTGGAATCCAATCTAGCCACCCCACATAAACCGAATGAGAGAATCCATCTCATCAAATCTATTAATGAATGGCAAGGCTAGGCTGAAAATATTGTCACACTTGGCAAAAACCATGCCATGGTAGAAAATAAACACATGAAATCCCATGCATGCCAAATCTAGCAAGGAAAATATACATGCATGTCGACACCTGTAATGAATCTTGTTGTAGTTACTTGATCCTACCTTTCCCTGCTTCATATTTTCTTCCTCTTTCCTTCTTTGTCTTTCTTCCTCCAATGCCAAATCACTCCAAGAAAACTCTAAGTGTCCAAGAGTATGAGAGAGAGAGAGAGAGAGAGAGAGAGAATAATGAGAGAATGATGAGAGAGCTCCAAAGTAAAAATTGAAAAAAGGTTACCAACTGATCATCAGAAGCCTTTTTATGAATGAAGCCTCTATATTCTTCATTTTCAATTATTTTCCTTCATTTTCCTCCTTGCATTAAACCTGTGACCTTTCACCTCCTTTTTCTCCTAATTTCCATTATTTTCATCAATAATTGTCTCAAAAAATGTCGTTTTTCCTTTCCAAATCCTTAGTCATTGCCTTTGCCAATTTCCTTAGCCATAAACAAGAAAATGAACACCTAATAGGATGTCTTGCCCAACATTTAGCTTGGAATAATTGTCCCATCTATCGTGGTTATTGTTTTTAATTTTTATTACATGGAATTTCCACTAGGGCTATTATAGAACCTTCCCTCTTGGGGGACACCATCCTCGATGTTCAATCACACATATACCTTAGAAACATGTTGAAAGAAGACATACTACTCATGGAGCTTTATAACACAACTCGATGAAGTAATTACAATGAAAGATATGCTCAAGAGAAAAACATCGTGACAACATGAAAAAATACCACATAGTGGAGCTTTATAACACAACTCATTATAGTATTTACAATGATCATATTGCTTGGTGTCAATCCACATGTCATGATAACATCACAATAACATAACCACATGATAACATAGTAACATGAAAACATAATCATAATAACATGACATCCATACAACATAGTGGAGCTTCATAACATAGCTCATGGTTGTATTTACATTAATATACATATGTATGTATTGCAATGTCATCAAAATATATATCAAAACATACACCACATCATATACCAAAACATATATCAAAACATATACCAAACCACCATAAACCATATGCCAAACCACCATAAACCATATACCAAACCATCATAAAACATATACCAAACCACCATATCGAATCTTATTTTCCTCATCCAGCAAACAAGGAAGGATACATAGCCCGCATCTAATCCGCCATCTCCCATGTAGCTTCATTGGGCCCAAAGTCTTCCATTACACTTTAACTTGCTCTATTTCTTGGTTTCAGAGCATGAGAACCTTTTTCTACAATATACACTAAGGCTTCGGCTAGAATTCTCCATCTAGTTCCACTTGAAATATCGACTAGTCAATCACATGATCAACATATTTAACATATTTGTTAAGCAATGAGACATGGAAAACATCATGTAATTTCAATGTCGAAAGTAGTGCAAGTCAATAGGCTACTCACCCAATCCTCTCAATAATATTGAAGGGTCCAAAAAATTGTGGTGCCAGCTTGGTATATGATCCAATCCACAAGGAGCTCCTATTTGATTTGATATACAAATACACCTATTCCCCAACCTATAACTCCTTGAACAACCTGTTCCTATCTGCATAGCTCTTCTATCTATCCTATGTCTCCTTAAGATTCTTCTTGATCACCTGTATTTCATGTTCCATGTACACCAACATATCTGGTCCAATCAATACGTGCTAACCAAATCACTCTAGTTGATGGTAGTGTTACAACTTCACCCATACAATGCCTCAAAAGGACTCATCCTCAATGACTCCTGATAACCATTTTTGTATGCAAACTCTACCAAAGAGGGATACTCTTCCCACTTCTTTTTTTGATGCATGCACATACATCCTTAACATGTCCTCCAATATCCTATTGACCCTCTCTATATGTCCATCTATCTGTGAATGATAAGTTGTGTTGAAGGATGACTTTTGCCCAAACCTACAAATAACTCCTTCCAAAACTTGGAATTTAACTTCACATCCCTGACTAACACAATCTTCTTCAGAACACCATGTAGTCTAACCACATCTTTGATGAATACCTGTGCCACATCATGGGTTGAGAATGTAGACTTCACTCGAATGAAGTGTGTAATCTTTGTTAACCTTTCTAACAACCATGATGGAATCATGTTGCTTCACTATCTTCGGAAATCGTATGATAAAATCCATGGGAATGACTTCCCATTTCCACTCTAGTATTACAATAGGATTTAGTAATCCACATGGATGTTTACACTCTTCTTTCACATGTTTACAACCAAAACACCTCGCCACAAACTCTGCTACATCCCTCTTCAAAATCAGCCAATAGTAGAATCTCTTCACTATTGTCAATGTCTTTTGATAACCTTGGTGAAATGAATATGGTTTTGCATGAAACTCCATCGAGATCACCTTCTTGAGCTTGTTTTTATCTGGTACATATATCATGTTTTGGAACCTGACCAATCCATATACTGTAAGACAATAATCCATACCCTATGCACATACACCTGAACCTATACATGTACTACTACCAACATCCTATTGCAATTTTTAGCCAATCTCCATGTACCTGACATCCTGTTGCCCTACCTGCAAGATCCTTTCCTATAATTTTGTCCCATAGAAGCTCATAGTTTCCAAGTGATGTACCTATACCCATCTACTGATAGCATCTGCCACCCTATTCTCTTTACCCTTGATGTACATGATCTCAAAATCAAACTCAATTATTGTGGCCAACCATCTAGGTTGCTTGGAATTCAGATTCAATTGGTCAAAGAAATACCTCAACCCAATATGATCACTCATAAGTACGAATCTCCTACCAAGAGGATAGTGTCTCCACTTATTCAATGCATGTATGATCGCTTCTAACTCTAAATCATGTGTTGGGTAGTTTTACTCATGCTCATTTAGTTTTTGGGACTCATAGCATACCACCTTCCCATCCTCCATAAGGACTCCACCAAGTCCTCTCTTGAAAGGATCTGTGCATAGTGCCAAAAATTCTTTGTCTGGATCTCCAATTTGTAGAACTAGTGCATGTGTCAACAACTACTTCAGTTTCTGAAAGCCAACTGCACACTCCTCTATCCATTCGAACTTCTTACCTTTCCTCTGTAATGATGTAATAGGATAAGAAATATGTGAGAAGTTCCTGATGAACCTCCTATAATAGCCTACCAAACCCATGAAAGATATCACCTCATCCACACTCTTAGGATCTACCCACTCCAGAATGGTACTTATCTTCCTCGAATCGATTGTGATGCCGTCCTTGGAGACAACATGTCCCAAGTAGTGTACGTCAGTCTGAAAGAAATTAAATTTGTTGAGCTTAGCATACAACTGATGTTCTCTCAACAACCTCAACATTATTACTAAATTCTCAACATGCTCTTCCTCATTTTTAGAATATACCAATATATCATCAATGAACATAACAACAAACTTATCCAAATACGGACACAACACACTATTCGTCAAGCACATGAATGTAGTTTGAGCATTAGTTAAGCTAAATGAAACAACAACAAACTCATAATGCCCATACATGGTCCTGAACGCAGTCTTATAAATGGTCTCCTCTTTGATGTGTACTTGATGGTATCTGGATATCAAGTCAATCTTCGAGAACATTGTTAATCCCTTCAACTGATCGAACAAGTTATCAATCATTGGCAAAGGGTATATGTTCTTGATCATCACTTTGTTCAATTTTCTGTAATCAATGTATAATCTGAGAGTACCATCTTTCTCTTTCACAAAAAATACCGGTGAGACCCAAGGTGATACACTTGGCCTAATGTATCCCTTGTCCAGAATTTCCTTCAACTGTAGCATTAATTCTACTAACTCAAGTGTTCCCATCATGTAAGGTTCTTTCGATGCGAGAGTTGTCCCAGGCACTAACTCAATAGAAAATTATACCTCCCTATGAGGTGGAAACTCTATAATGTCCTCAAGGAATACATCCTTGAACTACTGTAAAACTAGGTACCTGTTCATCACATTTTCATCCTCAGCCTCCTTACCCTTATCACTAGAAATATGTACTGCAAATAGCTTGCACCCTTTCCTATGGTTATGCTTTTCTTGCATAGTTGTCACCATGCTAAATAATGTGGCTTTCTTCTTACCATGTAAGACTCTTGGTTCTCCATTATCATAGCATTCTACCTTGGTTCTATGACGATACAACCAATCCATGCCCAACAACACACTATATGATCCCAATATTAATACACTTAAATGTGTTGCTATAGGCATACCATTCAAATCAAATGTGGAAGTTCTTACCCAATGATGAACTCGCTTCTTTGTACCTATATCCAACTGCACTAACCAAGACTTTGCATGTAATTCCTTACTCAAAGCATACTTGTCCACCAAATCAGGACTAACATAGCTATAATTATATCTAGGGTCAATCAAAATAGAAATAACTTGATCACAAAGCTTACCGTCCATCTCAATGATAGATGCATGATGTTCTATCTTCCTGTTGTCCACTACCACATAGATATGTGAAATACTTTGACCAACATCACAAACATTATGCACCTCCTTGTTATAGGTGTATTAGGGAACCTCACTCACAACATTCATATTAGTACTATTAGGGCTCATCAAACCCTAATTCATCTGCTACATGCCCTATACAAGTCATCACATTGAATGCCATCATTCCTAAGAGTTTCCTAGCCTGAAGACATCCTAAAATGACTCCTTGAGGGACTAGTGCAGCCTTGGTTAGGGGTAAATGTGCTACATAGAACTTAGGCCCATTCAAGCCTACTTTGCAGAGCACCGAGACCCACTTTGACCTGCACTGGGTGAGATTGAGTGAAAGCTTCATAGGGTTTTGTGAATATTCCTTCACTCTAGATAATTCTAGAATATTCCCACCTCTTATCCTCTCCTATGAGCTCTAAATTGGATAGGGAATGAATCAAATAACCTCTTATCCTCTCATCCCTTCCTCCATGGAAACTAACTCCCAAATTGGAAATTCATTCAATGCCCAATTTGTGGAAAAACCACCTCCATTTCCCTATAAATGGAGCACTCATCATAGTGATCAAGGGCGAGACTTTGAATAATTTTAAGGATATATTGTTGGTTTGAGGTTTGATATCATAAGCAAGTATTGTTATGCTCCTAGAGTGTTGTTATTTTGGTGTGATGAAGGATGGAACTCAAGCTGGATGAGTGACATGGGATCAGACTTCTTTGGTTGTAACTCTTCCTTCTACTTAATAAAGTTGTTTACACCTTTTCCAATATTCTTGTCTTTATGTATGATGATTATATGTGTAAATGCTTTCAATTCCATTTTCTTATAGTAGATAGATCTCTTGCTTTGATTGGTTTTTTTCCTCTGTTTATGATTGTAGGTACTAATCAAGTAGATTCAGTTTGAGAAGGAGCAACGGAAGCTATTCAAAGGTCCATTGTCTTATTTATCTTCTATAGGAAAAGGTTAAACTCTTCAATTATGTTGTTCTAAGTGTAGCTACCCACTTATGGAAGTTGTGTTTATCTGTAGGTGAAAAATTCCACATAACAAATTGGCTCCTTTGGGGAATGACTGTCGTTCTTGATGGCTTACCCTCACCATCTTACACCCCAGTAGACTTTGCTTAGCTTTATTGATCTTATTTCAGTCTTCTTGAAGTGTTTTTATCAAAAATTGTGCTTGAATGTCCCTTGAATTGACTCTTTGGCACCAGAATAGGCTTGGTTAGGAGATAGTACATTACAGAGCAGTCTTGAGTAAGAGATAGTGCTCTGCAGCGCAGTCTCTCCCACTCTAACCTACGTTGATCCTCCTTCAACCAAAAAACCCACCTTTGACTTGGATTTTTCCAAATTTGCTTCTGAATTATTTGTTGAAAGATCAATGATTGTTATGGTTTTCAAATGAATTTAAATTTCCTCTTCTAGCCCTACTTTGGCCTTGATTATTTAATGTTTCTTAAATGATTTCTTTATCATTATCAATTCATTGTCAAAGTTAGCATATAGTCGATTAATCTTTTCTGAAAAGGAAGTTTCGTAAAGTCTTCATTTCTTTCGAAAAGGAACTGTCGTAAAGTCTTCATTTCTTGTGGAAAAGATTGATCGATTGTATGAGCATTTAGTTTCCTTTTGTTCATGTCAACATTAAGGGAATTGAAAAGAAAAACATGCATCGTGCATTGAAAAGTTTGTGTGTGCTCATAGGAATAGTTTAGGTAAATTGCATTAGATGTGCTCTATGCTCTTTGATTAAAAGAATCTGATTATTCTATCCCTCTTAGCTAGGGTTTTCATTGTTATAATTGAATGAAAAGAATGTTTATCATATTAGTCACATTTTAGGAATTTTAGAAAACATCACGTGGTGAACTTGAAAGGAAAATTATTAAGCAAGGTCAACTTAAAATTAATCTCAATTAACTTAATGGAGCATTGTCACCTAATGCAAAACATTTAGAGTTTCTAGGCTAAGACGTGTTCCGACGTCGTAAAACATAGCAACTATCATTAGTTGTTTGCAATAAATTCTAAGTGTGATACCTCATTCCTTGTACATAAGTATACCGTAGCTCGTCTATGTACCTTCAGGTATATAGGGCGGTTTTACAGTACGTAAAGTATAAAGAAATGCTCTCGCTATGTGGTTTTGCATTAGATAACGCTAACATGGATTGGTCCTCCATGTGCTTTAAGGTATATATGGGAGCACTACATTAGGTTTTTATCCATCCTTGGGTAACAGAGTCAACCGCCTTATACACTATGATACACTGAACACAAAATTTGGGCACGTATGTTAAGTCCTTGGTTTACTAAGGCAGTATATTATAGTTCACAGTTACTTGGTAATCCTTTTGCCTAGATTATCCCTCTTTTGTTTTGTTATGTTATTTTGATTAAAATAAATTAATTGACCACAGATAAAATCCTCCATGTCACTCCTTAGTTGATATTAGGTTGAAGGATATGGAAACAACTCCGGAGTCCACCGATCAAGGAATTCCTTTTGATGGGAATCCTAGTCCTTTTCCTCCTTTTGGAAATATTGATGCTCCTTATATGGCTACATTATCCCTTCCAGGACTTACCATCAACTTGCTAGTATGGCTGTTCTCAACATCCTTGGCCCCGCAACTAAATATTCCTACAACTGGACAAAATCAACCTCCCGTTGATCATAAAGTTGACCCTTTACCTTCTTCATTGGTTGTTTCTTCCTCCCCTTCCTCCTCTTCGCCTAGTAAAATTTTTGACACTACTAACTAGGTGGATAAGAAGAAGAATAAAGGGAAGAAGAAGACGAAGAAGAAAATTCAACAGGGGAGCAACCAAGCAACCATTGCTTCGAATGCAACTTCTAATGAGAAACTGTCTGATAAGCCTCACAAACTTCGATATCCTTGCAAACTTTGTACAGGAGACCATATTCTTTGAAATTGTTTTGGTATTCCTAAGATCTTAGAAGAATGGTCTACTCATTCACATCATTCTGTGTCATCAACTTCTAGAGATCATGTTGGTGACACACCATCAACTAGTGGTAGTAAATTTCATCGAAAGAAGGGTAAAGTTAAGTTTCCCTATAGGCTATGTGAAGGGAATCACCCCATTCACCTTTTTCCCTATCTAGATGAAGCCCAAAAAGTGTCGGATAATCATCCTTCTTCTCCATAGTGACTTCCATCTAGTTACAGGATACTCTCCCTTAATCCATCATTAGTTGATGAAGTGACTGACCCAAATCAACCGTCGGTCAAACCCACTCTCTCTGAATGTGAATCCCATGAGTCTTTACCTGACTAATCACAGGTCGAGGAAATAGTTGACCGAATTTCACCTTTAGTTAATCACCTTTCCCCTAGAGAGTGAGAATGATACCACTAAGGTTCTTTTTGTTTCTTCAGATTCCAACGAGCTTGGAGGCAACCCTCCCGTTCCATCAAGACAAGATGAAAATCCTTCCATTCTCGTAACTCAAGGGGGTAATTCTCTCATTCTTACGATACCCCCTACAAGTAGCCTAGTCATTTCCTTTGATTGGAATCGATTGGCAAGATGTCATCTTCCTTCTTACGTGCCTTTCCAGATCATAGTACAAGTTTATAATATGATTGTATCTAGCACTAGTATAGATGAAGGTGCATATGTGAGTATCCTTTCCTCCACTACTTGACAAGCACTCGGTTCACCACCACTTGTGCCTATTACCCAGAATCTTTTGGCTTTTAACAGAGGAACTAGTCAACCATTAGGGATCATTCCTTAGTTGCCTATTACTTTGCGAGGAAAAATTGTTTATCTTAATGTGATGGTAGTCCCATGCCCTTGAGATTACAATTTAATTCTTGGGCCCAACGATGTTTATGACATGGGAGTTATTGTTTCAACACTCTTTCGAGTGATGTGTTTCCCGCATGAAGGAAGAATTGTCACCGTTGACCAGCTTTCATTTCTCGATCCAAATATGTCTTCCAGTCAACCAACTTCCCTAAATGGTCCTTTTGTCCCAATGGTATCTTCCCCGCCATGGGTCAATTATGTGGCAACCCATTCCATGCCTACATCAACTAACGATCAATACTATGATGTTGTGCATTATGTACTGGGGGCATTGGAACCAAATATCTCTAATGGATGCCTTACTATATATCCCTTCCAGAGAATTTTTCTCCCATCTAATGAGAACCTCTTAGAAGTCATGACCTCTTATGGGTCGTGAACAAGGAATATGAGGATAGTTCCTAGCCTTATGTCAACCTTGTTAAAAAATGAAACAAAGGGCATGAGGATAGTTCCTCGTCTTGTGTCAACCTCGTTAAAAAAATGAAACAAGTCCATGAGGATAGTTCTTGGCCTTGTGTCAACCTCGTTAAAAAATGAAACAAAGGGGGAGCATAGTTCCTTGTCTTATGTCAAGCTCATTAAAAAATGAAAGAAGGAAAATAAGGATATTTCCTGGTCTTGTGTAATGAAACAAAGGGTATGAGCATAGTTCCTTGTCTTGTGTCAAGATCATTAAAAAATGAAACAAGGAATATGAGGATAATCCTTTTACTATGTCAACCTCATTAAAAAATGAAACAAGTCTTAGAGCATAGTTCCTTGTCTTGTATCAAGCTCGTTAAAAAATGAAACAAGGAATATGAGCATAGTTCCTTGTCTTCTATCAAGCTCGTTAAAAAATGAAACAAGGAATACGAGCATAGTTGCTTGCCTTGTGTCAAGCTCATTAAAAAAAGAAACAAGGAATCTGAGCATAGTTCCTTGTCTTGTGTCCAGCTCATTAAAAAATGAAACAAGGAATTTGAGCATAGTTCCTTGTCTTGTTTCAAGCTCATTAAAAAATGAAACAAGGAATCTAAGCATAGTTCCTTGTCTTGTGTCAAGCTCATTAAAAAATTAAACAAGGTCCCCTAGAGCAAAGTTCCAATTCGAATCTTTGATTATATCTCGTAAAATCCCAATTGAGTCTTTCAGTTGATCTCGTAAATGAACCTTCATTCCATGCACCTGATAGCCATGAGTAGTCTACTTAGGTGAATGCAATGAAGCTTGGGGGACATGCACCTAAAATTCAGTCATCATGTTGGGGGCATGTAAACTAATCTCAAGCATAGTTTTTCATGATTCAAGCTTGTGTAAAAATGAAACTGAATCCGAGCATAGTTCCCTATGGTTCAAGCTTGTCTAAAAATGAACCCATCACCACTTTAACCCTCGCGATTTCCCTTCTATGAGCCTCTTCCATCAAATTAGTATTGGTTTTTCTCCTTCCATCGTCATTATCGGCTTGGCTAATCATACGCTTTCACTTAGTTGTTTTCCCTTTCTTGAGGAACAGTTGCAATGAGTGGTCTTATTAGCTATCCTCTTCACATAAATCAACATGTTTTGAGAAGTTCCAACATCACCAGAACCAGTTGTTATCCTGACACCATTCATTCCTCTAAGTGGAGTCCTATTTAAGCTCCTTTCAGACTCTCGAAATATGAAAAGATTGTCGAGCGCTTGTCGTTTTCAGCACATTAACGGATTGGAAACAACAACTACTCAAAATAAGTTTAACCCTTTTCCAGATTGAGATAGATTATTTATGAAAAAGGAATTTGTTGATCGAACATGGTCAATAGGTTCTCTCTTGTATTATTTTACACTTTTTCAGACTTGAGAGACAAACTTACAAAAACAAACTTGTGGAGCTTTCTTTTTGTCCCTTTTTAGACTCTCTAAATATGAAAAGGACGAAGTTCTCATTATCGTTCAACTCATTAAAACATCAGCGACAAACTTGTCCATCATGACAAGAAAGAGTTTCACCTTCGCTAGGCTCATTAAAACATCACATAGTGATGGATTCACCCGAAGGGTGGAATTATACTACAAGCATATGTTATCCTCCTCAAGCTTGTTTAAAAAAAAATAAAGAGGTATTGGTCAACAATGACTAGAGAAAATGGGAAAAGGGATAAATCACTTTATGGTAGCAAGTCGCTCTTGAACATGACACTTTTACTTCGTCTCCATGACTATTTGAGTCAGGTTATCTACTTGATGGTTATCATACCTATGGTTTATCACACCATCCATCACTTTGGTTTTGGGTCAATGCTGCCAATTCATTCAATATCACCGATATGTTTAAGAGAGGTCACTTAGTAAACTTCATCCTTTGCAATACTTATAGACCTTCATTTTCATGACCGCCATTCCTAAACCTTGTTTCATCAGTCACATTTCATATCCAAAATCATTACATGCGTTTCATGTCGTTGATGTGGGATACATCAAGGCCCTCCTACGATGAGTCACTTCTTGTCAACATCAGCACATTATCTAAGAAGTTGACTTAGAAATGCCCTTCCAATACCTAGAGGTTGCATACATCAATGGAAATTTTCTCACTTCCAATGATAGGTTGGAATCATTGGCCTTCGACCAAAAGACTTTGTATGGTGTTTGACATCAAAACATCCATTCACACCATGTAGAATGTATTGCAGTACCTTGAGGATCATTATCATTATCAGTGATTTCTCTCGTATTTGTTAACAGCTTACATCATTGGCTGGTAATCAAACAATGTCTTCCCATGTTCGAATCTAGATCACATATTCACATGGTTAGACTTGTACTTGAGCAAATGATTAAATGATATAGAAGACCCTGGATCAAGTTTCATCCGTCTGGGCTGCGATAGCAGGAGAGTATTAAATCATCTGTATGATGCCTTTACATAAATGGTCATCATATCATGGGTCTATATATGTATACAACTATCTGATTTATGTACATGTAATGAAAAGTTTATATGTTGAGCATGGGTATGCCTTCCCTCATCAATTCATGAAAAATCCAAAATATCATGATATTATGTATTGTAATTGATCCAAGTCACCATCCGCTTCGAAACCTCCTCAGCACATCGTAAATCATATCACTTGACATTATCATTTTTTACTTCATACTTTAGGGGGCATCTGTTACAGGTCTATTTGGGCACATCACTCCTAACATTCAGATCAGTACTATTAGGGCTCATCAAACCCTAATTCAGTTGTTACATGCCCTAGACAAGTCAGCACATTGAATGCCATCATTCCTAAGAGTTTCCTGGCCTAAAGACATCCTGAAATGACTCCTTGAGGGACTAGCACAGCCTTGCTCAGGGGTAAATGCACTACAAAGCACTTAGACCCATTCAATCTTGCTCTACAAAGCACCCAAACTGACTTTGACCTGTGTTGGGCGGGATTGAGAGAAATCTTCATAGGGTTTTGGGAATATTCCTTCATGCTAGATCATTCTAGAAGATTCCCACCTCTTATTCTCTCCTATGAGCTCAAAATTGGATAGGGAATGAATCAAATAACCTCCTATCCTCTCATCCCTTCCTCCATGGAAACTAGCTCCCAAATTGGAAAGCCATTCAATGCCCAATTTATGACAAAACCACCTCCATTTCCCTATAAATTGAGCACTCATCATAGTGATCAAGGGTGAGAATCTGAAGAATTGAAGGAGATATTGTTGGTTTGAGGTTTGAGATCATAAGAAAGTATTGCTATGCTACTGGAGTGTTGTGATTTTGGTGTGATGAAGGATGGAACTCAAGCTGGATGAGTGACATGGGATCAAACTTCTTTGGTTGTAACTCTTCCTTCTACTTAATAAAGTTGTTTACACCTTTTCCCATATTCTCGTCTTTATGTATGATGATTATATGTGTAAATGCTTTCGATTCCATTTTCTTATAGTAGATATATCTCTTACTTTGATTGGTTTTTTTCCTTTGTTTATGATTGCAAGTTTTGGTCGAGTGGATTCAATTTGAGAAGGAGTGACAGGAGCTATTCAAAGGAGACAGAGGGAAGTGAAAGATAACAAGTAGGTACTCTGTCTTATTTATCTTCTATAGTAAAAGGTTAAACTCTTTAATTCTGTTGTTCTAAGTGTAGCTACCCACTTAGGGAAGTTGTGTTTATTCGTAGATGTAAAATTCCACATAACACTCATATGCACTGTATATCTTATGCCTTCCACCCTGATGTTGTAGACAATCCATCCTAAGGTGCTCCTCACCACATGTCCAACACTCCAATTGACTAGTGCCCTCACCTTTATGTTACTACTATTGTGACTCGTTTCCCTATTTAGATGCATTAAATCTCTTTTGTGGTGCCATGTTTTCTTTCCGATCTTCATGTTGAGGCCTTGTTCTCTTAGGCTGCCATTTACCTTTACCTTTATCTTTTCCATTCCATCCATGCTAAGATTCATTCTTACACTTTGATTGTTCATAACAATGCTTCAATTTCCCATTGACTTCCCATGTGACCGAGGCTCATCATACTCAATATGATCTCTAAATGCTAGTGGAAACCACTAAAAAACCCCTGAACATTAGCCTTCTCATCAGTAAGATATGGCATATTGATGAGCCCCAAATTTGGTAACTTGTTGGGCTCATTTGGCCTAATTATCCTTGTTCAGTCCTTGTTCAATCCTTCATTTTTCATAGCTTATGCATTATTTTTCAGTATGTT